>JBBPBX010048713.1:11974-25644 GCA_038048925.1 Garcialebias charrua
AGGCCCACTTGACCTCGGATGACACAACAGAAAGCGGGCGAATAAAATGAATGTTCGGTAATGACCAACGCAGCTGCTGGGGTAATTATTCTCTCCGAGCGCTGGGTTTGCCTCTCCTCACGTTCACGTGTGAGCGCGCCCCTCGACAGGCAGAGCGTGTGACCCGAACAGTTTGTGACAGCAGAGCCCGAGTCCAGACGGGCCTCGCAGCCTCCAGACCAGTAAGGTTCTCTCACGTCTTCCACTGTGAGAAAAAAGGAACAAGCGACACACCGATGTCTCTGTCGCTGAGGGATTTGAACCGACACCGTTTGCAGTTTTGAAGATAAGTGTTTTACTGGAATTGAACAGAAAATGCACGTAAAGCGTAAAGTTCTTGATGCAACATCTTCAGCTGGGCACGCTGTGGATCAGGGGTGCTCACACTTTTTCAACATGCGAGCTACTTATAAAACAACCAATTCAAAATGATCTACTCAACACAAAAAAATGCAAAACATATAATTATCTTCAAATGTATTAAGGATTCTTTTTATGTACAATGTATGTTGATGTACCTTGCATAACTGAATAAGCCAATATTGCACAACACATATAATAAATCAGGGGTCACCAACGTGGTGCCCGCGGGCACCTGGTCGCCCGCATGAGGTAAAAAAAAATGGTAGAAACTGATCCCCACCCCCACTTCTTTATAAGAATCTGGTCTTTTACTTTAATAAATGTTAAAAAAATCATTAGATATTTTTTACTTTATAATGTCATCTCTAAAAGCCCCCTCCAGCAAATCTAAAGTGGTCCACAGGCCACCAGTTGATAACCACAGTTGTAGCAGGTTGTTA
Organism: Garcialebias charrua; assembly: GCA_038048925.1. NCBI lineage: Eukaryota > Metazoa > Chordata > Actinopteri > Cyprinodontiformes > Rivulidae > Garcialebias > Garcialebias charrua. Next base: position 12,817 of record JBBPBX010048713.1, read on the forward strand.
TGGCTCCGGACACGTTTCATTTAGTGAACGACGGCATTAAAATGGCTCTTTTGGTACGGAGAGATTTAATGTATACAGCGGTGCTTATGCATTTATGTTACAGACTGTCTGTGAACGCACCGCGAAAGAGTGTGACGCAAACGCGCGTGCAGCGGGACAGGGAAAAGTGCAGAGTAGTCAAGGTTATGCTGTATGAAAAGTGACGTCAACTCCCAACCAGTATGTTTCTTAAGCGTGCAGAGAAACATCACAGCGTCACTCACCCGGGACGATGCTTCGGTGAGCACCCGGAAGTTGGGCGAGTGAAAAATGACTGCTGGATTTTAGTTCCTCCACCTTTCTCTTTCTCAGCTGGCTTTTCGGTGGGAAGTTAATGTCGTATTTTCCATGAACAGTCCGAAATATGATTGTTTTCGCTTGTATGTTTTGCTGCGTTTCGCCTTCGCGCCGTTGTTTTTACGCATGAGCGATGACCTAAAGCTCTCATCTGATTGGTTGCCGTGGCGTGTATGTCAATAAAGTGACGGGATGTTTGATCGGCTAAAACTCGAGATTCAGTTGTCATCTTATTGGTTGCCCTGTATGTCAATCAAGTGACGGGATGTTTGATAGGCTGACAATTTTTTAATGTCACGCCGCAGAAAAAAAATAATAATAATGTCACGCTGCGATCGACCAGTAATGCCTCCGCGATCGACCGGTAGATCGCGATCAACGTTATGAGCACCTCTGCTGTAGAAGAACAGAGCAGGTGTCTCTTACAATGATGTTATTGTTAGTATCACTCAGCCCTCTGTGAATAGCAAGCTCCATCAGAGCACTAACGATCCGTTGTTAGGCTGCTGGTCCTCTATGATCAAGTGAACAGTTAGTTCTGGATGTCACCAGCAAACTGGTTGGTCCATTACGAGAAGGTGCTGCTTATAAAACTGAATTTGTTTCAGCTCCTTGGACTGATGAAGTCCTTTGGATGAAAGACAAAACGTTTCAACAAAAGAAACCGTCCACAGGACCGGACTAAACCTTGTTAGATACAAATGAATAGTTTGTATTTGTAATTATTCTTTTCCTCCTAAAGAAAACCTGATGATGTCCATCCTGTCCCTGTGTTCCTTTGCTCCTCCCTGTCCTCTCAAGCCCAGCCGGTCGAAGCACATGGACACTTGTCCTGAGCCTGGTTCTGCTAAAGGTTTCTTCCTCAGGAGGGAGTTTTTCCTTTCTACTGTCGCCTCTGTGCTAGTTTAGGATGGGAGACTGTGATGAAGTGAAAACTCTAAGCAGTCTGCTCCTTAAATCAATAACTTTAACTTTTTATGTCTGCGGATGTTTCTGCTCAGTGCCCTGAGATGACTTCTGCTGTGACTTGACACTTTATAAATAAACTGAACAGAACAAGAAGAATCTGTCCGGAGGACCTGACTCAACCTTGTTACATTTATCTACCTGGAATATTGAGCATGAATCAGGACTTTTCCAAATATATATATTTTTTCTTCCACTTCATACAGTACAAGAGGGTTTAAAGTGTCACTGACATGATTTTTTTAACTATGCATAAAATTGCTCAAAATATATATATTTTATCATTTAAATATGTTCGTTTGTGCAAACAAAATGATAAATCAATAACATTTTGCTTTAAAAGTGATTTTAAACTTTGCGCCATGTTTATTCATGGGAAATCCGATTACACGCGAATGCAGACGTAAATTCGGGCAGAGCTCTGGGCTTGTCAGTGCACGTGTGTGAGCTGCTTGACCTGAAGGTACGGTAAGTCTCATACGGCTGCAGACCTAAATTAGATCTTGCTGTTTCTTGTTCCATCACCCAAACTATTTTCTGCTTCCCAAACTGAAGACAAATAACTCAAATCTTCACATAGATTGATAAATTTGTCGGGTTTAAGTTGTCCGCTTTTAAAGAGACCAGAGCCCTCTGCCTGATTTTACATCACAGATGGTGCATTCGCGTGTAATAGGATTGCCCGTGAATAAACACGGCGCAAAGTTTAAAATCACTTTTAAATCAAAATTTTATTGATTTATCATTTTGTTTGCAAAAACGAACATAGTTGAATGATAATATATATAGATTTTGAGCAATTTTAGGCATAGTAAAAAAATCATGTCAGTCACACTTTAAACCCTCTTGTACTGGATGAATTAAAATCAAAATAAAAACAGAGGAAAATATCTACAGTAAGTGCTTTAGTGCTCATTCACTGGTACCATTAATAAACTCACAATAAAAGCCCACGTGTGTAAAGGAGCAGAAGGTGGTGACGTACCTGTGGGGTCCAGCAGGACGTTGGCTGCTCCCCAGCGCTGGTACAGGGCCGCCAGCTCGTGTGGGCTGTAGTTCCTCAAGAAGCTGAGGATATCTGGGGGCATCTCCTCTGCAGTCCGCTCCTGCTTCGCCTCTCTACGACCGTCCCAAGGTGCTGAAGAGGAGGAGGAGGAGGAAGAACTCAGCGCCGAGCCTCCGTGGGTCTGGGCGGGGCCGCAGCTACTCCGGCTGATGGCTGCGGGCCGACTCTGGCTGTGGGGCTGAAGAGGGGCGCCCTGAGCCCGGTAGTTCTCTGCTGAGAGGCTGTGTTTGTTGGACAGCATGAAGCCCAAGCCCTCCTGAGGCATCAGGTACCGCTCGGACATCCTGGAAGCTGCCGAGGAGCTCGGGAGGCTCCTGGTGTTCTTCTCCGTGGAGTTTCCTCGAGGACACACTTTGGGTCTGAAGCGATGGTTCTGATCTTCTGCGTGTTTGACGGAGCTGCTGACCGGACGTACGGGGACTCTCCCAGCTTGGCTCACTGGTGTCGACGAGGAGCTCCTTGTGGAGGAGGCGCAGGGAGCGGACGATGAAGGTGCGGCCTGACCGCCTGGCCTGCTCTTCCTTGGTCCCTCGCTGGAGCAGATGGGAGGCCGTGTTCTCTGGTTGCGCATCAGCGGAGGCAGCGGCTGACACTCCCGTCCCTCCAGGACCGGCGGGGGTCCGGTGCGTCTCCTGGAGGACAGCGTGCCGTCTCTGGAGCCCTTGGAGATGTTTTTAACGGCCCATTTAGGAGCCAGGTTGGAACTGCTGCTGTTGATGCGGTGAGCCACGGTCTGGTGCATCCAGAGCACCTCGGGGTAGCGGGTGGCGTGCGAGCAGAAGGAGCACTTGTGACTGGGGAGGCTCTTGCTGTCCAAAGGTAGGGAGTTCAACGCCCTGACGCCCCCAGCCCTCACACACAGATCAACAGGGAGCGTGCTGGGATCACCGGGGGAGGAACAAGCTGCGAGGTGAGTGTGAGGAGAGTTGTTCAGACCCAGCATAAAAGACTTCTGGAGTTTGGGGTAGCCGCCGTCAGAGCTGGAAGTGAGGCCGGGAGCGTCTTTGGAGGCAGCCGGGTGTTGGACGTGAGCGTGAGCAGAATACGCCTGAGAGTCCGAGGTGACGAACTCACACAGGCTGCAGACGTACGGCTTCTCATCTGCAGGAACAAGAACAGCAAGCAGGTCAGAGAAACATCCTGATGCAACTGACTCTGCTGCTTCAGAGCCACAGGTCGTTTCAACAGGCTGCAGTGTCAGGACACTACCACCAGGGGGCAGCACTCTCCACTAATTATCTGTTTTAGTTATCTATTTATTTATTTGTTTTATTTATTTGTTTTATTTATCTATTTATTTATTTGTTTTATTTATCTATTTATTTGTTTTGAACAGACAAAAAAGTCAAAACAAAGAGAGATAAAAATAATAAAACAAACATTCAGAACCAACTAACCTGCAATTTGACACAATTAGTTTGAAAAGGAGCAGGTAGAAGATAAAGATCTTTTGGTTTCCTGCCTCCAACACATCAAGACACAATCATTTAGTCTCCCCACACAAAATCAACCTTATTATACTCACACATTAAATGATGCTTAAACCTCACATTCTCATCATTGAATGTGCAATCATTTACACGTTATTAATATCAACAATAGTATTTTTGGTCGTTGAGACACCCATCCTGTACAACATATGTTCCAATAAGCTCATCTTTATACAGTCTTTTAAGCTGGTTTATATTTATACTTTGGTTGAGCTCATCATTTAATAATTCCACAGATCTACTCCACACACTGATATACAAAAACTATTTTGGGTTGCTCTGATACATTGTTTTTTAAATTTCCTTCTCCTCTTAAATTATAACCCTCCCTCTCTGTCACAATTTTTGTTTTGAATATTGTGTGGAAGTTTATATTTTTCTTACTTTGAACATAAATTGTACAGTTTTGAATTTTAAAGGTCCCAGAATTTCAGTACATTTGATATAAAAAAAATAATGATTTGTATGTTCAATATCCCACTTCATGTAATATTCTGATTGTACAGAGACTGTAAGTTTGTTTGGTATGTATTACCCCAAACTTCCACACAATAACTCACATATGGTACAATGAGAGTATTATATAAAATAAACAGAGATTTGTAGTACAGATTAAATCTTACTCTCCTCAAAACAGCAACCCTTTTGGCAAGTTTAAATTTTACTTTGCAGATCTGTGGTTTCCAGTAAAATTTATAATCTAATATGACACCTAGAAATTAGAGTTCATGGACTCTTTCTAATCAACGCTGTTGATAATTATTTCGATTGCATTTTTTTGTGTTTATTGTGGTTTCTAAACATCATGAATTTAGTTTTATCTAAATTTAGTGATAATTTATTATTTTGACCCAAATGTTTTAGTTTTTTCATTTCTGTTGTGACAGAATCGTCTGGTTTTGTTATAAACGCAAAGAAAGTTCATCACAAAAATATCCATCATGGCTTATAAAGCTTAAAAATCAACAATAAATTAAAACACTTTCATAAATAACAAGAACACAATATTACTGTTTTGGTGATTTTATTTTTTTGTGTGTTTTTTTTTTTTACTTAGAAGTACTATTAATAAATATTGAGCTGAATATAACAGCAAATTAACTATATATCACGTTTTTTTTTTTCCAAACAAGTGAAAGTCAAAGAGCTGAAAAAAATCCAAACCCAACACAAAAGATATTGATCTAAATCTACTTATTTATATTCAAAATACTAATAAAAGTTTAGTGAAAGTGAACATATTAAAGTGTAAACCCTCAGAGGATCATAAGGAGATGTAACAAACTGTCGTCTGTTCTTTAAAGTATAAATCTGAAGCTTGGTTTGAAGCAGGAAGTGTCCGAGTCACGAACACAAACAAGAAGCTGGGTCCACAGCAAGAGGCATGCTGGGAAACTATAGATCCCAGAATAATTAAATTACATTAATACACATTCCCAAAGAGATGAGCTCATGCAAACTGGTATATTTGCTCTTTTATCACTGGTTCTAGTTGGGGTTTAGTTTGTGCACCTTGTCTCTACATCCACCACAAGATGGCGGCCATGACCTGCAAACGACATTTGTCTGCTCCTGGGATGATTTTTCTACAGATACTTAGATGTGCACATATAGACGCTGTGCACATTGCAGCAGACATCCTGTCAGTGGAGGTGACACTATAAAAGACCAGTCGCTCAGACTTCAGGCGGTCCGGCTGGACTGAGTGACACCTGAAGTGTCACAGGAGACATAAACCGCTTCACGTCCCACTCAAACCATTACTCGTGTAAACAATAACTTTTGTATGTTCTAATTTATTCCAACCTCTTATATATTTCTATAGTAACGACTGTCAGTACAGACAGCTGTCCTGACAATGAAACAGGTTGTTTAAAGAACAAACCGTTCTTTTTGTTTATTATCACGTGAACACTGGATGTACGTCCACCACTGACTGTCCATATTTCAAGATGGCCGCCACAGCTGGACATCAACATCATCAACCAGAGAAATGGCTAAAAGTCTTAATTTTACAGATACTGAGGTAAAACGTGACGTGGTAGTAGCTGAGAGCTACACTGGATTTATCACAGAGAATGAAGTACTGTACTTAACTCACGTTGAGTACAGTATTGTATGTACCGTATTTTCTGGAATATAGGTTGCATTGTCCAATTATTGCCAAAGAATTGGAAAAATCCATATACAAGTCGCACCTACGTCAAAATGTGGACCGCGTTTAGCTCTGCTGCAAATGTCTCTTCCACAGGAGCGCACAGCAAGGCTTTTAAGAAGATTAACACTTAAAAACAATTATTTGTTTGATAAAAATTATAGCAAATATGTGTCTGAGCTGAACTTTTCTTTAATAAATGAATAATTTTAGCAGGATAAACACCTAAAAATATATATTTGTTAGCTGACATTATTGTAAGAGTGTGTCTCAGTTTAATTTTTGTTAATAAATGATTACAAATCAGCTTATTTTATAAAAAGCCATAAATAGGTCGCACCTGAATATAGGTCGCAGGGCATGCAAAAATGATGGAAAGCCGCAACCTATATTCCGGAAAATACGGTAACTGTAGTTAGAGTCTTAACTTTAGGCTGTTGGGAGATGCAGTTATGTCTCAACTTGTTGGTGTCTTCACACACTGGACTGCGAACAGGACGATGTAAACGTAAAAACACACTAGGACATGAAACAGAGCACAAACCCACACTCACACAGACACGGGGGGTGGGGGGTCCTGAGACAGGAAGGCCTGAAATAGCTCACAGCTCGATACGGCCTGCAGAAACGCTGCTGCTGCTATTTTTGAACATCTGTAGCAACTGGGAAGAACGAGACAATCCCAACAAGCCCGAGCTCTCCACTGCGCTGACTGAAGGGCCTGTCTTTACAGATGCATGGACAATAAAAACAAATGGAGCCTCCTCCAGTGTTTGTATGCAGCGGCCTCTCACATGATGCAGGGTTGATGTTTGTCCACATGGAGGCTCCAGTTTGCGTTTCATAAACCAGGGGAGCTTCTTCACAAAGCACCTTTCATGAACAGATGTTTACTACAGAGTGGGAGGATTAAAACCCTGTTCCTGCAGTTACAAAACACATTCTTTCATGCTGGGAAGTCGAGTCAGAACCAGGAAAGACAAGCGTTTGGCTGCTGTCACCAAAACAAAACGTAGTAGATAAAATACCACAGAAACTTAACGACGTTCTTAAAAATGTTGACGACCAAATGATAGAAGTTGTGTAAGTGATAATAAACTGTCATGGAAGCAGCACATAAGTTCTGTTAAAACAAAATTATCTAAATCCACGGCTGTATTATACAGAGTGAAAGACTTATTGAATGATAAAGCCTTATATTTGCTGTATAATGCAATAATTGTACCATATTTGATTTACTGTGTTGATGTTTGGGGAACAGCATGCAGAACTATAACAAAGCCTATTATTATCCTACAGAAAAGAGCTATAAGAATCACAACAAGAGTGCATTACTGTCATCCATCTAATATATTGTTTTCTAAAATGAAACTATTCAAGTTCAACGATTTGGTGGGATATAATATTCTTTTATTAATGTATAAAGCACAGAATCAAACACTACCTCCAAATATTCAAAAACATTTTGTAAAGAGGAAAAGTTGTTATAATCTTAAGGGAACAGACATTTTTGTTAAACCACATTATAGAACAAGTTTAAAGTGTCGGTCTACTTTAATACAAGGCATAGGTCTATGGAATGGTTTGGATAATTATGTTAAAAAAAGCTAAGTCTATGTTTATATTTAAGAAAATGAGTAAGAGTGAACTTTTGAAAACATACTTTTTATATAAACGGTGAAAATTATAAGTACTATAAATCTGTGAATTGCTACGAGTTACAAAATTGGTTCATGGATAATTATTGTTTAAACTGATTGTTTGAATTGATTTTGTTTTAAGAAGGGGCAGATATAAGATTTTTTTCTTCTGCTTCCTTTCATTTTAATTTTTTTTTTCTCTTCTTAATATGGTTTTGTAAATATTTTTTGTGTTTTAAATTGGAAATGAACAAATGAAATAAAATAAAATAAAAGTGCAGTAGTCCCTCACTGCTTCTCTCTATCGCGGTTTTTCAAAATAAGATTGGACATGGCACAATTGGCTGATTGATGGATGAGCCATGGATTGTTGATTTAAAATAAATTATTTTAAATCATTTAGCACCATGTGTGCAGTCCACAAGTGCAGGGGGAAGCTCCTCCTGCATTTCTGCTCCGTGCTGCAGCAGCTTCATGAAGGGTTAACCCTTTGCTGTCCAGCTGCACCGATCGACTTTCCTCTTCCAACTTAAAATTCAAAGTATGTCACAACATAAACTCGTCATAATCACAACATATAAAAGTGTTATAATTTATTTTTATTTTAGAACTTCTATGTTCAGTTGTTTCAGTGTACCGGTAATTGATCAAGAAGTACGTTTATGCTCCGTGCTGCAGAGCTGAAGCTGTGTGACATCTCTTTGCTCTCCTGATGCACTTCTCTTGTCTACAATTTAAATTTAAATACTGTAACATTTTAAATAAACAATCCATGCTGTATGGATTGTTTATTTAAAATGTTACAATGTTTACATTTAAATTGTTTATTTAAGGAGTGAGATTGGGAGTAACAGGTGATGAGTATGATTACAGCCTGACACATGTCATGACAAAGTTTACTGGACTTGAACTAATGTATCCATACTTCACGGTTTTTCACTTATCCCGCACGCATAAAGAATGTAAAATAAGTTCTTGACTAACCTGCAAGCTCCTCAGAGTTTGAGGTACCCATCTCAGAAGCCTGTTCTCCCAGGGTTGAGGCAGGTGGAGAGTCTCCATACCCTGGGGTGCTGGGTCGGCTGGGGGAGCCCGACTCTGGATCGCTGGCAGGGCCCCATTGTTCATCCCTTGTGGTTCTCTCCTTGTCTCCCAAAGATGCCCTGACCCCTTCCTTCCTGTGGGCCCGCTGATGGACAATCATTTGGTGGCGACTACGGAACATCTTACCGCATTCAAAACACTCATTGCCCTTTGTGGAGGAGGCCTGTGGCTGGGACGATCGCCGTCTGTCTTGGCGACATGAAGGTCGGTACTCTGAGTCGCTGAGGCTCTCTGGCGTCCTGTCGCTGGATGAGGTATGGCTGCTACGTCTGCCAGAGTTGCGTTTTTCTTGACTTTGCAAGACATATTGACTGTTCTCCTTCTCAAAAACCACAGCCGCTTCAGAAAGGTCTTCATCCACCATGTTTCCCCCTCCAAAGGCGGCCTTGTTACTAGGCTCCACTGGCTCCACAATCCTTCCTTTAGTGGCTAAATGCCAAGCCTGGTAGCTGCAAACTGGATCCAGCTCTGGAATTTTTTGACCAAGAACCTTTTTCTCACTTTCCTTCTCTTCATCAGGAGCCTTATCTTCAACACACTGGAGGTTGAAGTGTTCAAGGAAACGTCTCTTAGCAGCTGGTGAGTCCTCGTCATCACCGGACCAGCACCGGGTGGGAGATTTTTTGCCAGAATTCTGACTGTGAACTTTATCATGAGCTCTCAGACTCTCTTTGTTGTGAAAAATGTTCCCACATTTGGAGCACATTTGATAGACAGATGTAACAAAGGCAGTAAATGTTTCAGCCTCCTGGGCTACATCATTGATGGTGGCAGGAGGCTCGGCTGAATCGGTTTTTGAGCGAGACCTAGCTTTGGTGTTGTGCGTTTTCATATGGGATTTTAGAAACCAAGCTTCGCGGAACCTTCTTCCGCAAATTCGACAGCAATGGTCAAGTATTCCAGCGTGCTTCTTCATGTGCGACTTCAAAAACCAGGCTTGGGCGAATACCTGGCCACAGGTCTCACAGGGGAACGTCCCATCACCCTGGGGTTGCATGGTGTCGGATTCAGTAACCTCTTCTTCCTTTACAGTGAAGGCATCATCTTCTGTGTCTGCTGTTATGTGGACCTTCTCAATGTGGCTGAGAAGCTGGTCTTCCCGCTGGGCCTCATAGCCACACAGACGGCAACAGAAAGGCCGCTGGTTGGTGACGGCTTTTTCTCTTTTCAAGCTCCTTGCAGGCAATTTCCTCCGGCTTTCCTCACCACTATCCCCACTGACCACCTTGTTGCAGGCAGAGCTACTTTTAGTTGGACTGGTGCTTCCATTGAGACCTTCAGAAACCTTTGCTTCCTCTTCCTCTGCCCCACCTTCTTCGTCCTCATTGGAGTGATGGCTAGACAGCGTCCCCAGTTTGTGGCTGCGGATGTGAACCTTGAGGTTGCCCTTCTGAGAAGCTCTGTGGTCACAGTAGGGGCATTTATAAGGTCGTGCCCCTGTGTGGCATCTCATATGCTGCGACAAGGAGCTAAGGAACGGGAAGCTGCGACCACAGATGTTGCAGTTGTAAGCTCCGGGGATTTTGTCGTCATCGCCATCGATGTCGTTTCCGGGAATGACTTTCTCTCCAATCAGCTTCTCCTTGGAATCTCCTGTCTTGGTCTCCATGACCTCCACGCTGTCTCTCGGATTCATGGTACGAGTGAAATCAGCCTATGCGCCTGGTCATTCAGAAGCCTAAAAACACTAAAGCTCCTGCTATCTGCAGATGTGCATCTAGGGATGTCCTTTGTGCTTTAGCTGGTCAGCTAAAATCTTTTAAATGTTCAATCATCCAGCGATCAACCTGCTAACATGGCAGCTGGTTTAGCAAAGTCCACTCACAGGACGCCACGCTCTTTGGAGAGTTAAACCTCAAGAAACTGCAGATCATTTGATGTTAGGCAAACACTGGTCCCGTGTAGGACAAATAGTGGGACTGAATCTTTTTCCCAGAATGACATGAGCGCTCAGTGTCAACATCATAAAGGAGATATTTGGAGGCAATAAAGAAGCTGATCCACAACACTTTTGCTTTTCATTCCATTTGCTTCATCCTCATTTTTTATGGCAGAGCCTGCAAGGTGAAAAGGAGACAAAAGGAAAAGACATGTCTGTAAAATTTCAGAAATACTTTAGTTATCAGACAGATTTGTTACTGGATCAAAATACACCATCCACAAAACTTTCAGATAATGTAATGATTTAAATAATCTTTGAATAGAAGGTAATTTAGGACCCATGGTAGATGAGTATTGTTGGTTAACTGCATCTACTGTATAACGCTATGTATCAGAGTCAGAGTCAGAGTGTCTTTATTGTCATTTGCACCGCATGTAGTACATGTGATGAAATGAGATTATGTACACAGGGTCCCAGTTACATCCAACAACAAAATGTAAGAGAAAAACAGTAATAACATCTAGGATATAACTAAGAAAAACATCCAACTAGAAATACACTAAGCCCTAGAGTAATAGAAAATGAATGAAATGTATGAAACCATGACATAGTTTTATTGCTAAGGCAACAAGCGGTATGCCAGTGTCCCCTGTTGCCGATGAGTGTTTTTCTGAAGTGTAACTGAAAAGGAATGCCATTAAAACTTAATGTTTTCTTTTAGTCACAATATTCAAGTGGGTAAAACTTGCACTCTGTAGAAGTATAAAGGTACTATTCTTGCTTGTCCAATGTGACGAATCCTGACAAGTAGAAGGAGCAATTTTATCCACAATCAAGCATAATAGCAGAGCAAGGGTAAGAAAAGATAAGATTGAACTTTATTGATCCCGCAGGAAATCGTTGCTGTAGCTGATGTTGGCCTTGGCCACCATAAATAATCTTAGGCTACCCCCAATCAATTGATAAATCAATTCTTTTCAGCAATATAAAAACAAGAAAACATAGTTTCTTCAGTTGAAGGAATGGTCATATATGGCAGTGGCACTGGCCATCTTGGATTTTGACTTGGGAACCCATTTTTCGACAGACACCTTTCTTGCACATCAATGCAGCTACACACCAAAATGGAAGTCAGCACATTGCATAATTTTCAAGTTTTCCAGCTCACAAGTGCTATTCCCACCTGCCTGAAGAATGCCACTATCATCCCAGTTCCTAAGAGCTCTGCAGTGACTGGTCTGAATGACTACTGCCAGCAGTGGTGGGCAACGCTAATTAAAAAATTAGTTCCACAATTTCTAAAACGCTTATTAATTTTTTTAGGTCCACAATTTCAAAAGCACAAATGTCTTATGAAAATTAGGGGAAGCTAATCTAATCCGCTATTTATATATTTATATATATATATTTATATATAGCCGGCAGCGTTATGCAAAATTTGCACTACACTGCCAACTGAAAAGTAACAAAAATGATCCTAAAAGGATGAAATTACAAAAATCAAAGGATTTATTTAATACTTTACGTACATATATTCTATTCGGCCACGAAATTAACAAAAAATAGAATGATCTTTTAATCCCTAAAACCACTTTTAAATCTCAAATACACGGGTGTGTCGCCACCGCATTTATACATAAAAGTAACCCAAATACATAAAACTAACGACTCACCGTCGAATGGTCGACACAAAACACACAATAAAATCCTCCGGCCACGTTAATTTGGCTTGAAACAGCGGGGTTCTCTGCGGATTTATCCATTAGTAACCCAGCACAACCAACCAGCTGGACACAGAGTTAGCGTCTATAGGTAGTCAACAGATTTAATGAAAAGTAACTAAAATACATAAAAATAACGACTCACCGTCAAATGGTCGACACAAAACACACAATAAAATCCTCCGGCCGCGTTAATTTGGCTTGAAACAGCGGGGTTCTCTGCGGATTTATGAAGAGACCGAGCGCAGCCAGCTAGCCACAGAATTAGCCCCTGAGTTCACCTCTGACCCGGAAGATGTCAAGATGGAATAGTCCATTTTTAGTAGGGGGATAAAGAAATCGACCGTTTTTTTATTGCGTATTTAATGATCGTTTTCATCGTAACTATAATTATTTTTATGTTAAATGTACATTAACAAGCAGGATCAATGTTAGGGATGTAGGTGACTGGCCGGGGCGCGGCGGGGC
>JBBPBX010048714.1:0-25643 GCA_038048925.1 Garcialebias charrua
GGGGCTTTATCATATATGAAAACTCACCAAATTTGGCGGACTCGTCAGGACTGGTGAAAAATTACATATTTTGGGGGCGTGGCAAAAATCGCCACAGAAACGGCTCAAGAGCGCCCCCTAGAAAATTTCAAAATACCCTCCGCATTGACTTAGTTTGACGTAGAATCGTGAAATTTGGTACACTTGTCCAACTCACCAAGATGCACAGAAAACCCTCTGGCATGTCGCATAGGCACAAACAACAGTCAGAGCCCGTCCCCCCACACGTAGGCGAAGGGAGGCTACCCTCTCGTTCACCGGGGTGAACCCCAACGTACAGGCACCAAGATGGGGGGCAACAAGTATGCCCACTCCTGCTCGGCGCCTCTCACCAGGGGCAACTCCAGAGTGGAAGAGTGTCCAACCCCTCTCAAGGAAACTGGTTCCAGAGCCAGAGCCATGCGTTGAGGTGAGTCCGACTATTTCTAGCCGGAACCTCTCAACCTCACACACTAGCTCAGGCTCCTTCCCCACCAGAGAGGTGACATTCCATGTCCCAATGGCCAGCTTCTGTAGCCGAGGATCAGACCGCCAGGGTCCCCGCCCTCGGCCACCACCCATTCCACAATGCACCCGACCCCTTTGGCCCCTCCCACAGGTGGTGAGCCTATGGGAAGGGGGACCCACGTCTCCTCTTCGGGCTGTGCCCGGCCGAGCTCCATGGGTGAAAGCCCGGCCACCAGGCGCTCGCCAACGTGCCCCTCCTCCGGGCCTGGCTCCAGAGTGGGGCCCCGGTGACCCGCGTCCGGGCGAGGGAACATTGTTTCCATTTATATTACTCATCATAAGGGGTCTTGTGGGCTGCGCTTTGTCTCGTCCCTCACCTAGGACCTGTCTGCCTTGGGTGACCCTACTAGGGGCATAAAGCCCCTGACAGCATAGCTCCTAGGATCATTGGGACACTCAAACCCCTCCACCACGGTAAGGTGGCAGCCCAGGGAGGGGTTGTATTGTGCCAATAATTTTTATTTTTTTTTTATTTATTTTTTTTATTGTATTGTGCCAATAAAAAAAATTTAAAAAAAACAGTGAACTGTGCAGACAAATGTGCTTTTTATAAAATTGTGGAGTACCTTATTTTTTGGACTATAAGGCGCATTTAAAATCCTTTAATTTTCTCAAAAATCGACAGTGAGCCTTATAATCCAGTGAGTCTTCTGTATTAATTCTGGTTGTGCTTACTAACTTCAAACCGATTGTATGTGGTTATTATGAATGAGCTGGATGAAGTTTGAATTATCTGACTGTTTTTTTTATATAATGAGCCTTATAGTCCAAAAAATATGGTAATTGTATATCCTACTTTGAAGAATAAAGCATAAAGTTAAAGTGAGTATAATTTACTTTGTGTATTAGTACAGTAGTATCCACATAGCTCACCGTTTCAAGGACAGCAAGGATACACACAGTCTGTGGCAGAGAATACAGACCATCACAAACGACAAACCATCCCCCCAGATCTGTGACAGTTCAACCTCTACGCTGAATGAACTGAATGAACTGAATGAGTTCTTTGCTCGGTTTGAGGCAAGTAACAGCACACCTGCACATAAACTCCCCCCCTCTCCTGATGGCCAGGTGCTGGCGCTGTCCTCAGACAGCGTAAGGCGATCATTCATCAAGATTAACGCCCGGAAGGCCTCTGGTCCTGACAACATACCTGGTCGTGTGCTGAAGGACTGTGCAAGGGAACTCGCAGCGGTCTTCACGGACATCTTTAACATCTCACTGAGCCAGGCCATCGTCCCCACCTGTTTCAAAGCCACCACCATCATCCCTGTCCCAAAGAAGGCAACGCCCGCATGCCTCAATGACTATCGCCCAGTAGCACTCACCCCCATTCTGATGAAGTGCTTTGAACGGCTAGTCATGAAAAGCATCACATCTGTCCAGGGCCGGCCCAAGGCATAAGTGAACTAAGCGGCTGCTTAGGGCCCCGGGGCCACTGGGGGCCCCCTAAGTGGAATGTAATTTTTTTTGGTAATGATTTCAATATGATTCTATTTAATATTGTAAGTTCAGCTTTTGCGATTTATTGCATACATTTACATAGTTTTAAGAACTAATTATTCAGCTTTAAATTTCTTTTTTAACCATTTTATGTGGTTTCAAGTAATTGTTAATTTACATTATTTAAAGTACTCTGGCACAACAATTTCCTGCGGGATCAATAAAGTTCTATCTTATCTTATCTTAAGGATTTCCTTGATATTTGTTATTTTAATTTATTTAGTCTGTTTTTGCACAATTTAATTTATTTTTATGCATCTAGGTTATTTATATGTTGTTTGTTGTTCATCTTGCACTAAAAATTACTTTTGAACATTACTGTTGCAGTTCTTTAAAACCAAAGGTAATAAACCAGACAACCTTTTGCTGTAAAATACATTGCACACTGGTGATTTTTTTTTTCTTTTGTTACTTTTAGTACCACAAGATCACGTGTCAAACTCAAGACCCATGGGCCAAATCCGGCCCGCCATAACCATTTCTGTGACTCCACAGAGAAAGAACTTCAAGATAACAGTTGTGTGCTTCAGTATTACTTTACTAGTCTAATCAAATCAGTTTTTATGTTTATAATGCCAAATTACTCAAACATAAAATCATTTTTTTTTAGAAGTAGTCATTGAATGCAGAGAAAGTTATATTTTACCAGTTTGTTAATACAAAGTAGGTTGTTTTATCAATACATTCTGTCCCGCCTTTTGAGGAAATTCCTGATCTTGATGTGGTCCACAATGAAAATGAGTTTGACGCCCCTGCACTGGATGATACATATAGGATCATGTAAACCAGTGGTCCCCAAACTTTTTCCTGTGAGGGCCACATAACTTTTCCCTTCTCTGGTGGGAGGCCGGAGTCAGTTTGTAACAGGAAAAAGTGTGATGATTGCAGGAGTGCCTAAATGTAAAATAACCAAATAACCCTCTCTGGGTTCCTCACAGAAAACAATCCAGGAAATAAAGTTCACTTTGCCGAAAATATCCTCCCCCATAGTAGTCCCTTTCAGACTTTAGAGGGCTTCCAGCTCCTCGCACATCTCAAAGTTAGCACTAACTCCGCGAATAAAAATAAGCAGCTGCGCGGTGTCCTGCACGTCCACGCTCTCATCCAGTGCTAATGAAAAAAATTCAAATTCTTTCGTCTTCTGCTGCAGCTGGACATATACATTACCCCCGATTTGTTCAATGCGTCTGGTGATTGTACTCGCTGAAAGACGTCTTTCTTCTCGGGACACACCTCCTCCACAACAGCGTTCATGCATTTCTTCGCAAACTCTCCATCAGTAAAAGGTTTACCGTTGCTTGCAATCAGTTGAGCAACCCAAAAGCTGGCAAAAACAGATGACTGGTTCAGCTGAGCTTGGTGTACAAATGTATTTTGCTGAGCTAACAGTCCACTTTTTAGCTTTGAGAGTTTGTCTTCTCGCATTTGGCCTTGCTGGCTATCATACGTGTCTTTGTGATGGGATTAATAGTGCAGCCGCAGATTGTAATCTTTGAATACCGCCACCGCTTCTTTACAGATGAGACAAACAGCCTTTTCTTTGCATTGAACAAAAAAAATAATCATTTGTCCACTGCTGATTAAATACCCTGCATTCTGAATCTATTTTTCTCTTCTTACCTACAGGGTAATCTGTTCGCCATGTTTGTTTTGTTCTGTCTTTGAGAGGGGCGGGTTTAGGATTTGTTTCTGGGGGTTGCCAGATAGGGGCACAGAAAGCAGAAAGATGGACAGAATGTCACGATGTGTAGCGTTTTTCCCCAAACGCTGACACAATAAATTAAATGTGGAACAATAGTTGAAAATAGTTCGTAACTAAGGAACATTTTATTGCAAAAGTCCAATACAAATACACATATGAAGAAGAAAAAATACACATATGAAAAAAAAATACAAATATGAAAAAAATATCAAAATGCTCTCTGGTATTGTTCTGGGGGCCGGATCAAAGGTGGGGGTGGGCCGGATGCGGCCCGCGGGCCGTGGTTTGGGGAACACTGATGTAAACAGAGCTGTCAGAGTTGCAATGAGTTTATGTTAGGTGGGTGAACGATCTGATCATCTGACTGTTTATTGCAGTAATCTATGTAACATAATATTCTTCATCAGTACTGGGGTACATCAGCACATGCTCAGAAAGTGTCTCCATCAAAAAATATGTTAAATGTTATCCAAACACAAAACCATGGTTAAATGCGGAAGTTCGCACCCTGCTGGCAGCCAGGAATACTGCCTTCAAGTCTGGAAACTCAGAGGAGCTGAGAAGGACTAGGAGGGAGCTGGTTGCTGGAATCAAGAGGGCCAAAGCCAAGTATGCACAGAGAATTGAGGGTCAGTTCACATCACAAGACCCACGGAGCATGTGGAGGGGATTAAAGTGCATAACAGACTATAAAGGAAGGAGTGAACAATGCCCCAGAGATCCATCTCTGCCAGATGCCCTCAACAGGTTTTATGCACGCTTTGAGGACCCAAACAGACCACCCAGCACCAGACTCACCTCACCACCGGATGAAGAGCGTCTCAGCGTTACCGCAGCAGAAGTGAGGAGTAGTCTCAAGAGAATCAACCCTCACAAAGCAACCGGTCCGGACAACATTCCCGGGAAAGTGTTAAAAGAATGTGCTGATCAGCTCTGCGATGTGCTGGCAGACATCTTTAACACCTCACTTGCCCTGGAAACAGTTCCCACCTGCCTGAAGACTGCCACCATCATCCCAGTCCCAAAAAGCTCCACAGTGACTGGTCTGAATGACTATCGGCCAGTGGCCCTCACCCCGATAGTCGCAAAATGCTTTGAGAAACTGGTCATGACTCACATCAAAACATCCATCAACATGAACGTGGACCCTCATCAATATGCATACCATGAGAACCGATCAACAGAGGATGAAATCTCCTCTGTGGTCCACACTGCTCGCACCCACCTGGATCAGAAGGACTCATATGTCCGTATGCTCTTTGTGGACTTCACATCTGCCTTCAACACCATGATCCCCCAAACCCTGATGGACAAACTATTTACACTTGGACTAAGCCCCTCCATTTGTAACTGGGTCCTAGACTTCTTAACAAACAGACCTCAGTCCGTGAAGATCCACAACTTCTCCTCCTCCACCATAACCCTCAGCACTGGCTCTCCTCAAGGATGTGTGTTAAGCCCTCTTCTGTTCACTCTGCTCACACATGATTGTGCAGCCACCCATCCAGGCTGTCATATTGTAAAGTTTGCAGATGATACAGCTGTGGTGGGCTGCATCACGAACAATGATGAGTCCAGCTACAGGCAGGAGGTGGAACACCTGGAGAGCTGGTGCAAAGACAATAACCTTCACATAAATGTGAAGAAGACAAAGGAGATGATTGTGGACTTCAGAAGGAACAAACACACCCACACCCCACTGAACATAAGTGGATCTGCAGTGGAAGTGGTCTCCAGCTACAAGTACTTGGGTGTACACTTGAATGATAACCTCAGCTGGACCAACAACACCACCAGCCTGATCAAAAAAGGTCATCAGAGACTCTACTTCCTCAGACGGCTGAGACGAGCTGGTCTGAGTAGCCCGGTCCTCACCTCCTTCTACAGGTGTGCAGTGGAGAGCATCCTGTGCTCCAGCATCAATGTGTGGCATGGAGGCTGCACAGCTGCAGAAAGAAAAGCTTTACAGAGAGTGGTGAAGGCTGCACAGAGGTCTGTTGGAGTCAGTCTCCCCACTATCACAGACATTTACACCTCCAGATGCAGGAAAAGAGCCACCTGTATCATGAAAGACCCCACTCACCCTGCACACACACTTTTTGCCCCACTCCCCTCAGGAAGGAGGTTGAGGAGCATTAAGTGTAGAACCACTAGACTGAGGAACAGCTTCTACCCTGAGGCTGTTAGACTCATGAATAAATAAATAATAAGAATAAACACTGCAAAATATCACATCATGCTGATGCTGATCTGTTTTCTTGTTGCTGTGTTCATTTGTGACCATCTGCTCATACAGACTCGTGTTCGTGCTGCTGTTTGTAATGATGTTTTTCTATTACATTAGGGCTTAGTGTATTTCTAGTTGATGTTTTTCTTAGTTATATCCTAGATGTTATTACTGTTTTTCTCTTACATTTTGTTGTTGAATGTAATTGGGACCCTGTGTACATAATCTCGTTTCATCACATGTACCGGTGCAAATGACAATAAAGATTTTCTGACTCTGACTCTCTGAAATAGAGGGCACCAAACAAATTTCGCTTAGGGCCCCATTGAGGCTTGGGCCGGCCCTGCATCTGTCCTCCCTGCCTCCCTGGATCCCTTCCAATTTGCATACCGACCTAATCGCTCAACCGACGATGCCATCTCCTCTGCCCTCCACACAGCTCTCACACATCTGGACACGAAGGACTCTTATGTTAGAATGCTGTTCATCGACTTCAGCTCGGCATTCAACACCATCATCCCCCAACAGCTCATCCTTAAACTGGACAGTCTGGGGCTGAACACCTCAATGTGTAACTGGCTGCTAGACTTCCTGACCGGGAGACCACAGACAGTACGGGTCGGGAGTAACACATCTAGCACCATCACATTGAACACAGGGGCCCCACAAGGATGTGTGCTGAGCCCCCTTCTATTCACCCTGCTAACACACGACTGCACACCATCATACAGCTCCAACCACTTCATCAAGTTTGCGGACGACACAACAGTGGTGGGTCTCATCAGCAACAACGATGAGACGGACTACAGGAACGAGGTGAGCCGCCTGGCCTTGTGGTGCGGACACAACAATCTCACTCTCAACGTGGAGAAGACAAAGGAGATTGTTGTGGACTTCAGGAAGAGGGATGCCCAACATGCCCCTCTGACCATCAACAGCACCGCAGTGGAGAGAGTGGACAGCACCAAGTTCCTGGGAGTGCACGTCTCAAAGGACCTGTCCTGGAGCAGGAACACTGCATCACTGGCCAAGAAGGCTCACCAGCGTCTCTACTTTCTCCGCAAGCTGAAAAGGGCTGGAGCTTCAACCCCCATCATGTGCACCTTCTACAGAGGTGCCATAGAAAGTGTCCTGACAAGCTGCATCACTGTGTGGTTTGGTGCATGTACTGCATCCTGCCGCAAGAGCCTCCAGCGCATCGTGAGAGCAGCTGAGAAGATCGTCGGCACCTCCTTCCCCTCACTGCAGGACTTACACAGCAAACGCCTCACTCGGAAAGCCCTCTGCATGGCAGGTGATCCCACACACCCACTACACAGCTGCTTCAGACTGCTGCCATCAGGGAGGAGACTGAGGAGTCTCCAGGCTCGAACCAGCAGACTGAGAGACAGCTCTGTTCATCAGGCAGTCAGGATGCTAAACACTCTGCCTGCTCTGCCTCCCCTCCCATTTGAACTGCCTTAACACAAAAAACTTTCTCACACATTACCACTCAACACAAAGTTTTTAACACTGGACTCTGTGTCATCAAACGGGTTATTCACTAAACTCTCGGTCATGTGCTCATTCAGTTTGCACTACTTCTCATATTTGCACTAATGTTTGTATTACATTACTGCCTATAGTCATACTACTGTTTACATTCACTGTTTACATTTATTAATACTGTTTACATTTATTACTACTGTTTACATTTATTACTACTGTTTACATTTACACTACTTTTATATCTACACTACTGCTGATACATATACAGTATTCTCTGACTAGCCTTATTTAAGGATGCCCAATGTGCCTTACTGCATATGCCACTTTGCCTCTATACCAACATCAACTACCTCATACATATACTGTGTACATTAACTCATATGCTGCTTTGCCACTCTTTGCAAATGTCAATGCTAGAACCTTCAGTTTATTTTATAGATATACTTTTTATACTTTTTTATACTACTATGCAAAAACTCAGGACAGTATTACACTTTTATTATTTCATTTTATGCTTATGTTCATTAAATGTTTAGTGTTTTAGTGTTGGTGTAAATTTTCATACTTTTATACTACTATGCAAAAACTCAGGACAGTGTTACACTTTTACTATTTTATGCTTATGTTTATTAAATGTTTTAGTGTTTTAGTGTTTAAATGGTTACTGTTGCACCGAGGGACTGAGAGAAACGCAATTTCAATCCTGTGTATGTCCTGTACATATTGCAGTTCTGACAATAAAGTTGACTTTGACTTTGACTTGACTTTGACATACATTTATTTGCAAAGGAGTTGACAGGAAAACTGTTAAACTACGGTAGTCATTTTTTGTGGGTACAGCATCCTATAAAATTCAGTTTTATGTTAGTTTTGGTCAAAGCTTGAAAGAGCCTCTGCAGAGGGACCAAAGAGCCGCATGTGGATCCAGAGTCGTAGGTTGCAGACCCTTGCTCTAGTGTTTAAATTTTTGTTTGTTTGTTCATGTTAAAAATGCTTTTCTTCAAGTTATTTTGTTTTTATCTATTTGGGGAAGTGGCGGCGCAGAGATTAGAGAATAAGAGCCTGTGATTTGAAAGTCGCTGGTTCAACTTCCTGGACAAACAACATCAAAATGTGGGCAGGAAAGGTGACACACCTGGTTGTGTGGGTGCGTCACCAAAGGAAGAATAAATTGTGTTTTTATCTACAGTATTTATTTATTCTAATGATTTTATCAGCTGCCTAATACTGTGCAGGACCCCCCACATCTCGCCAAAACAATTAGCAAACTATCTCACAAACCACTGGATGGATTTTAAGCAAACTTTCAGAATTTAATCAGTGGGTGGACCTTTATTGATAATAACATTTGGAATCAGCTCAATACAACATGGCTGCCATAGCCAATGTACACTTGCATTGGTCACAACTCAGCTAGTGTTACAAGAATTGAGCTCAAATTTGGTGTTATTGTTGCTGGCCCTTACCGTACTCTAAGCAAATACTGTATACTGTGCAATATTTTTGCACAAAATTTTGGAATTGCCTGTTGATGACAACTTGATCTGTCTGTTAAGAAAATAAATCATGAACTACTGGGCAGGTTTTATTGAAACTCTGAAAGTAATCACTAATTGTACATCTACAAGTCACTTTCATTTGGGGTCAACCCAATTCAAAATGGCTACCACTGCTCATCAACTAGTCAACACAAAAATGAATTCAGCTTGGTCAGTTTTACAGATACTGAGGTAAATTTTGGTGTGGTAGTAGCCAAACATTATCCTCAACAAATACTCAAGGCTTGCAATTGATAACATTTTCTCAATGAGAAGACAAGCGCCAAGGATGCATATTCAACTGGATTTATGATAACTGGTTTCTTGCTTTTTGGATTTGGCTGGTTCTTGGTCTTTCAACAAACAAGGAAGTTGTCTGGAGCAAATTTGGCCCTGGTCAGACTGCCTGTATCTGTCCACTAGTGCTGGACAATAATTCAATAACGATAAATATCGCGATATACTTTTATTCAATAACGATGATATGAAGTTTAAGCATATTTTCGATATTTCGATAGGATTTTACAACGTTTCACTGACGTTTTTCTGTTTCTGTTCGGGTTGGAGCGGCTGCTTCAACAACCCGCCCGGACAGAAAAAGCTGTGACACAAAACGTGCGTGGTGACGTCGTTGTTACGCAGCGCTCACTCCAGCAGCAGGCGTTAGCGGTAGCAGGCTAAAAGCTAAGCTAGTCTCCAAAGCGCGTTAAGTTTTCGCTTCAAAACGAGTCAAACGAGTGCTCATGACCGTCAGAATGTGACTGAACAAAGTTTCACAAGCGAAGAGAAAGCAGACGACATCACTGATGAGAGGAAAGACTAATTTGTCGGTGTGGACGTAGTTCGGTTTTGTTAAACTGCAGGTCTCATCTGCAGCGAGTCCTCGGTTTGTTTATTTTTCAAAACGTGACGGAGTCGTTCTAACTAGCGGTGGGAACATCTATTCTAACTTGTTTAATCTGAAGAGTTTCCACTCGATAGAATATGATGAGAGTCAGAAGATGAAGAACAATAAAGTTTGAGCCAACGTTTGCCTGAAACTACGATGTAAACAAACAGCCCCAGCGTTGCATGCTTTTTTTAATTCAAAATAAAACAAATTCATCAGAAGAAAAAACACTGAATGAAAATGTGCAGAAAGACGAAAATAGTGTTATAATATCTGCCTGTTGTTTAAAAAAAACAAAATAACTACAAACAAACAACAACCTTCACTTTACCTGCACCACACCTTCGCAACAACTTTGATTTAATCATATTTTAAAACAGAAATAGTTTTAGAAATGTTTATGGTGAAATCAAGTCAACACAATCCTGTTTCCTGATTTACAACTCAGCTCCTTCAAACTAGTCCTAAATGGAGGTTTTACAAACATTTAAATTCCCTTCAGGGTTTAATAACTACAAATTTTAATTGAATATTTGGGGGGTAATTTTTTTTTAAAGTTTTATACATGACTTGTAAAATACTATGTTCAACCAAATCATAAAATTTTAATAATTTAAACTGATGAAATATTTGTTGGGTGACCCTGTATTCACTGGTTAACTGGACATCATTAACCTCACGCAGACTCTTCCACTGGTACATCTTCATCTTTAAATCACTTCTTGGTCTGCTGCCCTCATACATCTCCTCCTACATGTCTTTGCGTGAGTGCAGCTACAGTGTGCGCTCTCAGGACATGATTACCTGCAGTGTTCCATCAGTGAGGACTGAACTTGGAAAAAGGGCCTTCTCCTACTCTGCTCCTGCTTCATGGAATATCTTACAAAAAGATCTGAAGCTCTCGACCTTGACTTCTCTAAATGGTTTTCAGAATCTGTTGGAATCCTGGCAAAAACCAATGCAGATTTGTTCCTGTCTTTGATTTTATACATCTACCTTATAATGTTTTGCTAGTTTTTTGATACTTTGTTAAAAAAAAAAAAATTTTCTCTCTTTTGTTTTCTATTGTTTATTGTTTGTTTGTTTATTGTTTATTGTTTAAGGAAATTCTACCATTGCTGTTCATTGTTCTTTAGTTTTAGCAGGTCGCTTTCGTAAATGAGCTCATGAGGTTCAAAAGATTTACCTGACTAAATAAAGGTTGAATGAATGAATGAATGAATGAATAGCACTTCCTACTAATAATTCTTATAGCTCATTTTTATAAAATAAAAACAGGGTTTGTAATAGTTTTACATGCTTTTCCCCAAACTTCTGTGGCATTAATCATGCCCTGAGAGCATGAATAAATTAAGAACAACAACGCCACCCTGGGAATTTCACCCAGAGAATAATACCTTATTGCTTTTAAGGCCATGCAGGTTCGCTTTGCACCGATTAAAACAAAACACTTCAATACAACAGGTTAAATATGGAACAATCATTACATTATACAATATATTCAAAACTTTGTCATTCAAAAACTATTTTACTTTATACAGTAATGCAATTGATTTTGTTATTTTTATTCTTAAGTAATTTCCATGAGATTTCTATGTCAGCTTCTTATAAATAACAACACCCAAAAGTTTTATTTAATTAACTATAAATTTCAATGCTGTAAATTTTAAAGATGTTTAAAGTTAAAACTATTAATATTGACACAGTTGAGAATTTTATGGCAAGAAAGTTCATGCTCAATAATCCACGTACCAAATCCAATAATTTTCAGTCGGGTCATCTGGACAGTTTCTTTTTATAGAAACTGGATGGAGGATGGAGGGTGAAACGTTTCTATAAAAAAGAAACTGTCCAGATGACCCGACTGAGAATTATTGGGTTGAGAAGTTTATGTTTATTTGATGGTGATTTCCATCTTTTTGGAGGCTAAATACAAATACAAGGTGAACATTAATTTATTTGTATAGTTTATAGTTTTTTTTAGGCTTTTATATTGTTTATATCGATATCGAATTATATCATTATCGACCGAAATTAAGAACTATATCGTGATAAAAATTTTGGCCATATCGTCCAGCCCTACTGTCCACTTAATTTGGATGTTTGGGATTCGAGAGGACCAGCAAAGACTCATTGCAGACATGAATCAGTAAAATTCTGCCTGTTCCCAAAACATCCATCCTTTATCTACCACTTGTTCCAAAGTCGAGTCGCAGGGGCAGCAGCTTGAGCAGGATGGCCCAGACATCTCTTTTCACAACCACCTCTTCTAGCTCTTCTGGGAAGACCTCAAGGTGTTCCCAGGCAAACCGAGTGACATAGTCTCTTCAGCGTGTCCTGGGTCTTCCCCGGGGCCTTCTCCCAGTTGGACATGCCCTAAGCACCTCCCTAGGGAAGCGCCCAGGGAGCATCCTTACCAAATGCCAGAACCACCTCAACTGGAGGAGCAGTGGTTCTACTCTGAGTCTCTCCTGATGACTGAACTTCTCACCCTATCTCTAAGGGAGGGTCCAGCTACCCTGCAGAGGAAACTCATTTCAACCTCCTGTATCTGCGATCTCATTCTTTCGGTCACTGCTCAGAGCTCATGACCATAGCTGAGGGTAGGAACATAGACTGACTGGTTAACAGAGAGCCTTGCCTTGCAGCTCAGCTCTCTCTTTGCCACAACAAACTGGTACAGAGTCTGCACTACTGCAGATGGTGCATCAATCTGTCTGCAATCTCACGCTCTATTCTTCCTGATAGGTGTTTAGACACCTGTTACCTTAATAAAAACCACACAAGAAATACAAGAGAAATGAGTTAGACAGAATCATGGAAACTTTGCAAAGGGGATTAGGCTTTTTAATGTACTTCTGAAACTTGGTTGGTCTCATGAACACATTCTTGCACAAATCCGAATTGTGCAGCAATCACAAACCATTTATACAAGTAGGAGGAGGAGTTGACAAGTTACACAAATCTCTGACAACATACAGATAGATAAACTGCAGTCAGGGTTCTGCATGAGGCAGGAACATCTAATCAAAACATTGTACCATGAACAAACAAAGAAGTTTGTCTGTTCTTCCTCAAGGACCAACACTGTTTGTATCTCAAATTAATTGTTTGAATGTGAACAGAGAACATTATATTAAAGTGAGCTGGGTAAGAATTATTGTTCAGAGTAATTAGTTTTAGATGATAAATGTTGAACATCTCCATCATTCCATCCTCTTATCATATAAACTGATCATTATCAATTATGTGAGTGGTATGGAAAACCGACCGTCCTGTTGCCCCTACAGTAACGTCCTGACAAAAGTTTTTCCAAAGAAATAAACCCATTTTTATTATTTAAAAGAAGTATATATATGTTAAAAAACTAATCTATTTAATTGGTGTTAAACAAATAAAAAGAACTAATCTATTTGATTTGTATTAAACAAATAATATATTTGACTTGTGTCAAAATAAAAGAACTAATACATATTCAGAGATGTAGGAAAAGCAATAATAAGAACTCAGTATGTTTGTTAAAGATGTGGGAAACAATTAAAAACACAGCAAATAAAGAGGTCCTTTATGGACACATAAAAATAAAATAAAGTGAATAAAAGATTTCAGTTCAAATTTCTGTACCCTTTCAGTGGCTGATTAAAACCAAAACAGGATTAAAATAAGCAAATAAAATGATTAAAAGTTTGGCTTGAAATTACTTTGATTTTAAAATATAGCCTAGAAAAACTAACATTATCTTAGTACCAGACATTTGTGAAATTTTTCAGCACACAGAATCACTCTGTATTTTCTTTTTGGCTAATTAACACTCATCTTTCAGAGGAGTGAAATCGTCTTCATTTTGTTCCAGACGAGTTTGGTGCAAGCTGATCAGAACACCAGTGAAAGCTTTCATCATTTGATTGATTTGATTTGATTTGATGTTTATTCATTCATTTTAAAAGAACAATACAAGACAGTTTCATCAGATACAAGATTACAAGTAGGATAAAATGAAGGGAGCAGAAAGAAGATGAAATCTTATTATATCTGCCCCTATTTCACAGTTTGTTCAACCAATGATAACTTTCAAGCAACATCACAGAATGAATAGTTCTACCTATTTTCCTAACTGTAATACACAAACTACATCACAAAATGAATAATTCTACTTAATTTTCCTAACTGAAATACATAAACTACTGTAGATCACAAAAAGAATAATTCTACTTAATATTTCTAACTGTAATACACAAACTACATCACCCATAATTCTAATTAATTTTCTAATTCTAATTTTTTTATTTATTTTTTTATTTTATTTTATTTTTTTATAATTTTATTTAATTTTCCTATTTTTTTTTTTTTTTAATTAATTTTCCTAACTGTAATACACAAACTAGATCATAAAATGAATAATTCTACTTAATTCTACTTAATTTTTCTAATTGAAATACACAAACTAAAAGATGGCACAACATCAAGATGTTCACAAAATGAATAATTCTACTTAATTTTCCTAATTGTAATACACAAATTCATCACAAAAATGAATAATTCTACTTAATTTTTCTAACTGTAATACACAAACTGCTTCATAAAATGAATAACTCTACTTAATTTTTCTAACTGTAATACACAAACGTACCGTACATCATAAGTACAACATAATTGTAATACACAAACACGCAAGATTACATCATATATAGTTTTTGAGCAAGTCCTTTTTGACCTTTTTCTTAAATGTATACATTGATTTTTCATTTTTAACATCACTCTCCAGAGCATTCCACAATCGAATTCCCTGAATTGAGGTAGACCGTCCCTTTAAGCTGGTTCTGAATTGTGGTTTGATGAATATCTCTGTCCCTTTGAGATTGTAATAACTTTGTCTTTTTATAAAATTTCTTTGGATATTTAAAGGTAATGTGTTATTATGAGCCCTATACATAATTGATAAAATACTATATTCTACCAATTCCTGGAATTTCAATAAGTTTAGTTGAATAAACAAGGTGTTTGAAGGGTGAGTGAAATGTTTTCTGGTGATTACTCTTACAGCTCTCTTTTGTAAAATAAAAACAGGCTTTGTAATAGTTTTGCATGCTTTTCCCCAAACCTCAATACAATAGATTAAATGTGGAGCAATGATTGTGTTATACAACATATGTAAAGCTTTATCAATTAAAAAATCCCTGACTTTATACAGTACTGCAATTGCTCTAGCTAGTTTTTTTTTAATAGAATTTACATGATGTTTCCATGTCAGTTTGTCATCAATGATAACACCCAGAAACTTCACTTCACTCACTTTACAGATCACAACATCTTCAATTTCAAATGGATCGTCATCAACAATTCCCTTTTTGTTACTGAAAATCATGTAGTTAGTTTTATCTAAATTCAAAGATAATTTGTTTAATTTAAACCAAGTTTGTATTTTTATAAATTCTGTTTTCATCATATCCAAAATCTGTTTTATGTCATTACCCGAACTGAAAAAAGTGGTGTCATCGGCAAAAAGAACACATTTAAGTAGTGCTGACACATTTACCAAGTCATTCACATACAAAATAAACAACTTTGGTCCAAGCACAGAACCCTGAGGAACTCCACAAGTGATATCACGGAGGTCAGATTTAACATCATTAATTTGCACGAACTGTTTCCTGTCCTTCAAATAGCTAGATACCCACTGTAATGCTGGTCCTCTAATACCATATTTATTTAGTTTTTCAAGGAGAATGGTGTGGTCAATGGTATCAAATGCTTTTTTTAGATCAACAAAAACACTAACACAGTACTGTTTATGATCGACAGCATTAGTTATTTGTTCCATTAAATCCATGAGAGCCATCATCATTTTCTTTAAAAGTGGTATCACACAGGAGAAGAGAATGCAGAACAGGAACAACACCGTTAGAAGAGGAGTGCAGATCTTCAAAAGGAGATGCCACCATGGTCCAGAGATGAACCATGACCAAAGATCTACAGGGTTTGCTCCTCTAGTCCCACTTTCAACATAGTTCTTGAGATCACTCAGATCATGTAAAGCATCATGGATGTCTCCTCCTGTTCCTGTTTCATCTGGGATGTAGGTGCAGCATGTTTCTCCAATGATTTTACATACGCCGCCTTGTGACGCTGTCAACAAATCAAGGACAACACGATTCTGCAAGATCATCTGTTTCAGTCCGCTCAGTTCGCTCAGGGTCCCATTTGCCAAATGATAGGTGTCGTTGATAAGACGGAGGAGGGCATATCTGTTGACTTCAACGTGATCTCGTACCTCACCGACTCCCACAAATGGGAAGAGTCCTTGGAAGAATTTCTCTCCTCCATTCCAGATCCTAAATTCCCATGGAACACCGGTGGCAGTGGTAAGCCCTCCCCATCTTTTTACCTCAGGCATTGGGGACCGTCTTGTCCGGTGGGCTGAGGGTATCAGCGCTTTCCTCAGTACGAACATTGGGTTGGATAGGGGGACCAAAGCACAAAGGCCCCCCCAATCAGGTGGTAGTGCAGTGTAGGCTCTGTGACCACACAAGAAATACCAGTCAGTTAATACACGAGAGCCTTTGTCACCTGGTACTGACAAGCTGCAGTGGGTGATCTTCTGACGTCCTCTCGTTTGCAGGCTGACATTGAAGGTTCTTTGTTCAAGGAGTTGCGTGCAGTCTGTGACATCTTCAAACTTTGAACAGTTGGCCTTTGCATATGGCCGCCCTGCTCTGCAGAAAACACAGTGGATGTAGTTCGGTGCATTCTTTTTTCTTGTTATATCACAGAAGGAATACACTTTGTCACATAAGTTCCAGGGTACCAGGCCCACTGGAGTGGTTCCGTTGTTGTAAACACAGTATCCCAGAGCTCCAACTGACAAATGGGACACCGTGATCAGTTCAGGTAGTTTTATCGACATCTGGGGTAGGGGCATCACGTCTGAGGTGATACTGCAGTTTGAAGCAAAGTCGTATCCCATAGAAGCCATGGCCAAACGTCTGTCTAGGTCTGTGTGGGTGTTCTTTACCTCGTTGGACAGTGGCACTGAGTAGTCTCGTTTAGCCCAGCTGCCTGTTCCTGCGTGGGTGCTCAGACCATACAGACACGCTTGTTGAGCTGTGGACACAGCTGCTGGTCGGAGGCCTGAGTTTTGGGTGGCATAAGGCAGATGGGCACAGACATAACAGTTAGTAGCTTCACCTTCATAGGCTGTTTTGTTCATTAGTTGCCACCACAAGTTGGTGCTGTAGTCATGTGGGTGTTCTGAATCAGCTTTCAGCAGGTTGTTGAGGTCACTATTGGCTATGTGCCATGCTGCAGTCACAATGCAGTAGAGAGTCCACCTGGCATGTGGAGCCCCCATTGCTGCTCAGCTTACAGAATTACTGATCTCAAAATAGTCCTAACAGAACAGGGTCGTTGGTTTCTTCACTGGGTTTGAGATGACGCGCTCTAAATTGCCGCGCCCCCTTTGTAGCCAGACATCCACCACTGTTCTAATGACCTAAGAGTCCAGTACCTTATGCAGCTTGCAGTGACTGAGATGGATCCAGGAAGATCTTTCGGCGATTTTGACAGCAGTTGGTGTACTCAACAGTACTTGATACGGTCCTTCCCAACGTGGACACGCCCAAGATTTTCGTTTGACCACTCGGATGAAGACCCAGTCACCCGGTGTCACTGCTGTCGTTTCTTCCTGGGGAAACAGAGAATCAGAAGGCAGTAAAATTGTCTTTGACACTTCTTTTTCTTTAAGTGTTTTTATCATGTAATCTGCTAAAGTCTGTTCTTCATCTGCTTTTTGCAGATCTGGTGAGAAAAGAGGCATTCGGTATGGTCTGCCATGAATTATCTCAAAAGGGGTCAGACCATTAGTTGTTGGAGTGATTCTCATGTACAATTTCACAATGTCTAGGCACTCTGGCCATGGACGTTTTGTGGTGTCCATGGTTTTTCTTAACCTGGATTTGATTGTACCGTTTGTTCGTTCGACCAGTCCGGCGCTTTGGGGATGATAGGCACAATGATTTTTTAAAGTCAAGCCTAGGTGCATAGCCATGTCACGTATGACCTGATTAACGAAATGAGGTCCATTATCACTGTATATCGTTTCTGGGATCCCGTGTACAGGAATAATATCTTTACAAATGGCTTTAGCAACTGTGAGAGCGTCTGCATGTTTACTTGGAGTTATTTCCACCCATCTTGAAAAAGAATCAATCATTACAAGACAGTATTTGTATTGACCACTAGGTGACAATTCAATGAAGTCCATGTACATTCTTTGAAATGGGTAATTAGGTGTTGGAAAAGAGCCCCTTTTAGGTCTCAAATTACCCTGTGAGTTGTGTCTGCCGAGGAGGCACAAAAGATGCGGCTGCACCATTTCCTCCAAGGTCGTAAGCAGAACGGCGAGTGCTAACAACCAGTTCGTTATCTTCTGGATGGACGAAAAGCGTATCAGATGTTTTGTTTCTTTTCTGGAGCTTATTTGTCCTTGACTTCTCGACTTGTTCCTGCCTAATTAGTGATTCAGTCAGCCATAAATTGGCTACTGCCAACTGAAGTTGTAATTTATCCCTTTTTTTTCCTTTAGACAGAGCAATTTTATCCTGGAGTAATGAGGCAAGCATTTTCCAGGTCTCAATTTTAAGATTTGGGAGAACTTTATATTTTTTCATCCATTTCTCTAAATATTTTACTGAGTCTGGATTTTTTTCAAACATAAATTTAGCATCCTTAGTATTTGTGCTTGGAGTTGATCTGCTCCTATAATTTCCCATTATTGCTAGGTATGACAAACTCTTTGTGTACTTATTAATATATGTGTGCAAATTAATTTTAAAACTGGAAATGTTTAGATCCAATGAGGCCACTTACACTTAATTTTCAAATAGGAGTCCTTGAAAACAAACCAGAGAATGTGGTTGTGTTTCCTATACAGTACTCCTCAAACACTCACGTCAAACAAACCTTGTTTCATACAAGAGATTCACATGTAAAACATGAGCTGGATCTCTTTACACACCACACACAGGTACCAAATTCACACAAGCGCTTAAAAGAAACAAAACGTACCTTATCCACTCTCAAAAGACAGGCCACAGTAAAACAAAACAATCACACAGTCACACAGAGAAGTAGACTTGGCTAAGGTTAAGCACGGGTGGGGGCCAGAGAAGGCCCACAGAAAACAGATAAGAGATGCTCAGAGGGGCGCCGAGTGTGCCCACACACACACACACACACTCACACACACACACACACACACACACACACACACACACACACACACACACAGGTTTGTCAATGTGGTTTAGCCGGACTTTTTCGCCAAACCCGCCCGAAGGTGTAATACGGGGTCTACCCCTTCCCGAGGTCCTAGCGACCTGGGACCAAGCTCAGTGCACTCTAAAAATTTTGAAAAAAATTTGGGTCCCTTTAGCTTTCCGATAGGAGCTTCACAGCACGTTTTACCACCCAGACTCCAGTGTGGTTTACAAGGACGTCAAAAAATGTGGTTTATGAGGACAAACATGCATTATGGGGTCTTTAAAGGGACATTTAAACTCCGCCTACTTAACATAAAATTAACATAAAACACACAAATGTGACAGGACACTGCATTAGGAGAACTATTTTTTGAACTGCTTTTATTAAACAAATTATGCACATACTTTATTTACATTCACTAAAAAAACTTCAATAACAAAATCTTCAAATGTTTAAAATAAAATAAAAAATAAAAACTTAAATTCTGGTGACATATTTACATTATTATAAAACATATCAACATATACATATTTCTAAAACAAATTTTTACTTTTTCTGCAGGGTTAATCACAACACAATGTAAAGTACAGGTGATCCCCGACTTACGAGCGATGAAAGACTTCTGAGATGACATATTTACATATTATAAAACATTAACATTATAAACCTGAACATATTTCTAAAACAAAATTTACTTTATTTACAAGGTTCATCACAACACACTGTAAAGTACAGGTGATCCCCGACTTACGAGCGACGAAAGACTTCCTCAGTCTGAGATGCTGTATTCAGCTCAGTCTTATAAAGACTTCCTCAGTCTGAGGTGCTACATTCAGCTCAGTCTCATAAATAGCACCCTCTCAAAGTGGATCAAACAGTTTGCTGATGACAGCCAAAACCAGCTGCTCATATGATCACATGATTAGGCTGATGGTCCTCATTGATCATGTGAGCAACTGGTTTTGGCTGTCATCAGGAAGTCTTTATTTATAAGACTGAGCTGAATGCATCTCAGACTGAGGAAGTCTTTCGGATGAAAGACTTCCTTAGTCTGAGATACTGTATTCAGCTCAGTCTTATAAATAAAGACTTTATGATGACAGCCAAAACCAGTTGCTCACATGATCAAGGAGGACCATCAGCCTAAACATTGCCCATTTGCTACATCCATTCATTATCTTTACCCGTTTCTTCCATTTTGGGTCACGGGGGTCGCCGGTGCACATATCCAACAATCACAAGGACAAGTCTCCAGTCCATCACAGGGACACGTGGACAAGTCACCAGTCCATCACAGGGACACCTGGAAAGGTCTCCAGTCCATCACAGGGACAGCTGGACAAGCCACCAGTACATCACAGGGACACGTGGACAAGTCTCTAGTCCATCACAGGGACACGTGGACAAGTTTCCAGTCCATCACATGGACACCTGCACAAGTCTCCAGTTCATCACAGGGACATATGGACAAGTCTCCAGTCTATCACAGGGACACGTGAACGTCTCCAGTCCATCATAGGACACATGGACAGGTCTCCAGTCCATCACAGGGACACGTGGACAAGTCTCCAGTCCATCACAAGGACATATGGACAAGTCTCCAGTCCATCACAGGGACACGTGGACAAGTCACCAGTCCATCACAGGGACACCTACACAAGTCACCAGTCCATCACAAGGACATATGGACAAGTCTCCAGTCCATCACAGGGACATGTGGACAAGTCTCCAGTCCATCACAAGGACATATGGACAAGTCTCCAGTCCATCACAAGGACATATGGACAAGTCTCCAGTCCATCACAAGGACATATGGACAAGTCTCCAGTCTATCACAGGGACACGTGAACGTCTCCAGTCCATCACAGGACACATGGACAGGTCTCCAGTCCATCACAGGGACACATGGACAAGTCTCCAGTCCATCACAGGGACACGTGGACAAGTCTCCAGTCCATCACAGGGACACATTTACAAGTCACCAGTCCATCACAGGGACACGTGGATAAGTCTCTAGTCCATCACAGGGACACATTTACAAGTTTCCAGTCCATCACAGGGACACGTGGACAAGTCTTCAGTCCATCACAAGGACATATGGACAAGTCTCCAGCCAGTCTATCACAGGGACACGTGAATGTCTCCAGTCCATCACAGGGACACATGGACAGCTCTCCAGTCTATCACAGGGACACATGGAAAAGTCTCCAGTCCATCACAGGGACACCTGGACAGGTCTCCAGTCCATCACAGGGACACATGGACAAGTCTCCAGTCTATCACAGGGACACGTGGACAGCTCTCCAGTCTATCACAGGGACACATGGAAAAGTCTCCAGTCCATCACAGGGACACCTGGACAGGTCTCCAGTCCATCACAGGGATACATGGACAAGTCTCCAGTCTATCACAGGGACACGTGGACAAGTCTCCAGTCCATCACAGGGACACATTTACAAGTCACCAGTCCATCACAGGGACACGTGGATAAGTCTCTAGTCCATCACAGGGACACATTTACAAGTTTCCAGTCCATCACAGGGACACGTGGACAAGTCTCCAGTCCATCACAAGGACATATGGACAAGTCTCCAGCAAGTCTATCACAGGGACACGTGAATGTCTCCAGTCCATCACAGGGACACATGGATAGCTCTCCATTCTATCACAGGGACACATGGAAAAGTCTCCAGTCCATCACAGGGACACCTGGACAGGTCTCTAGTATGTCACAAGGACACGTGGACAAGTCACCAGTCCATCACAGGGACACCTACACAAGTCACCAGTCCATCACAGGGACACCTGGACAGGTCTCCAGTCTATCACAAGGACATATGGACAAGTCTCCAGTCCATCACAAGGACATATGGACAAGTCTCCAGTCCATCACAAGGACATATGGACAAGTCTCCAGTCTATCACAGGGACACGTGAACGTCTCCAGTCCATCACAGGACACATGGACAGGTCTCCAGTCCATCACAGGGACACATGGACAAGTCTCCAGTCCATCACAGGGACACGTGGACAAGTTTCCAGTCCATCACATGGACACCTGCACAAGTCTCCAGTTCATCACAGGGACATATGGACAAGTCTCCAGTCTATCACAGGGACACGTGAACGTCTCCAGTCCATCATAGGACACATGGACAGGTCTCCAGTCCATCACAGGGACACGTGGACAAGTCTCCAGTCCATCACAAGGACATATGGACAAGTCTCCAGTCCATCACAGGGACACGTGGACAAGTCACCAGTCCATCACAGGGACACCTACACAAGTCACCAGTCCATCACAAGGACATATGGACAAGTCTCCAGTCCATCACAGGGACATGTGGACAAGTCTCCAGTCCATCACAAGGACATATGGACAAGTCTCCAGTCCATCACAAGGACATATGGACAAGTCTCCAGTCCATCACAAGGACATATGGACAAGTCTCCAGTCTATCACAGGGACACGTGAACGTCTCCAGTCCATCACAGGACACATGGACAGGTCTCCAGTCCATCACAGGGACACATGGACAAGTCTCCAGTCCATCACAGGGACACGTGGACAAGTCTCCAGTCCATCACAGGGACACATTTACAAGTCACCAGTCCATCACAGGGACACGTGGATAAGTCTCTAGTCCATCACAGGGACACATTTACAAGTTTCCAGTCCATCACAGGGACACGTGGACAAGTCTTCAGTCCATCACAAGGACATATGGACAAGTCTCCAGCCAGTCTATCACAGGGACACGTGAATGTCTCCAGTCCATCACAGGGACACATGGACAGCTCTCCAGTCTATCACAGGGACACATGGAAAAGTCTCCAGTCCATCACAGGGACACCTGGACAGGTCTCCAGTCCATCACAGGGACACATGGACAAGTCTCCAGTCTATCACAGGGACACGTGGACAGCTCTCCAGTCTATCACAGGGACACATGGAAAAGTCTCCAGTCCATCACAGGGACACCTGGACAGGTCTCCAGTCCATCACAGGGATACATGGACAAGTCTCCAGTCCATCACAGGGACACGTGGACAAGTCTCCAGTCCATCACAGGGACACATTTACAAGTCACCAGTCCATCACAGGGACACGTGGATAAGTCTCTAGTCCATCACAGGGACACATTTACAAGTTTCCAGTCCATCACAGGGACACGTGGACAAGTCTCCAGTCCATCACAAGGACATATGGACAAGTCTCCAGCCAGTCTATCACAGGGACACGTGAATGTCTCCAGTCCATCACAGGGACACATGGATAGCTCTCCATTCTATCACAGGGACACATGGAAAAGTCTCCAGTCCATCACAGGGACACCTGGACAGGTCTCTAGTATGTCACAAGGACACGTGGACAAGTCACCAGTCCATCACAGGGACACCTACACAAGTCACCAGTCCATCACAGGGACACCTGGACAGGTCTCCAGTCTATCACAAGGACATATGGACAAGTCTCCAGTCCATCACAAGGACATATGGACAAGTCTCCAGTCCATCACAAGGACATATGGACAAGTCTCCAGTCTATCACAGGGACACGTGAACGTCTCCAGTCCATCACAGGACACATGGACAGGTCTCCAGTCCATCACAGGGACACATGGACAAGTCTCCAGTCCATCACAGGGACACGTGGACAAGTCTCCAGTCCATCACAGGGACACATTTACAAGTCACCAGTCCATCACAGGGACACGTGGATAAGTCTCTAGTCTATCACAGGGACACATTTACAAGTTTCCAGTCCATCACAGGGACACGTGGACAAGTCTTCAGTCCATCACAAGGACATATGGACAAGTCTCCATCCAGTCTATCACAGGGACACGTGAATGTCTCCAGTCCATCACAGGGACACATGGACAGCTCTCCAGTCTATCACAGGGACACATGGAAAAGTCTCCAGTCCATCACAGGGACACCTGGACAGGTCTCCAGTCCATCACAGGGACACATGGACAAGTCTCCAGTCTATCACAGGGACACGTGGACAGCTCTCCAGTCTATCACAGGGACACATGGAAAAGTCTCCAGTCCATCACAGGGACACCTGGACAGGTCTCCAGTCCATCACAGGGACACATGGACAAGTCTCCAGTCAATCACAGGGACACGTGGACAAGTCTCCAATCCATCACAGGGACACATTTACAAGTCACCAGTCCATCACAGGGACACGTGGATAAGTCTCTAGTCCATCACAGGGACACATTTACAAGTTTCCAGTCCATCACAGGGACACGTGGACAAGTCTCCAGTCCATCACAAGGACATATGGACAAGTCTCCAGCCAGTCTATCACAGGGACACGTGAATGTCTCCAGTCCATCACAGGGACACATGGACAGCTCTCCATTCTATCACAGGGACACATGGAAAAGTCTCCAGTCCATCACAGGGACACCTGGACAGGTCTCCAGTATGTCACAAGGACACGTGGACAAGTCACCAGTCCATCACAGGGACACCTACACAAGTCACCAGTCCATCACAGGGACACCTGGACAGGTCTCCAGTCCATCACAGGGACACATGGACAAGTCGCCAGTCCATCACACGGACACCTGGACAAGTCACCAGTCCATCACAGGGACACGTGGACAAGTCTCCAGTCTATCACAGGGACATCTGGACATGTCACCAGTCCATCACAGGGACATCTGGACATGTCACCAGTCCATCACAGGGACACCTGCACAAGTCTCCAATCCATCACAGGGATATCTAAAACCTTTCAGCCTCTTTCCCAATGATTTTAACCCGAGTGAAATGGCTGTAGAGCTTCTGTTCAACCGTTGACAAACCCATGGCATCATCTTCATGGAGCTTGGTGGTGTCACGCTCCATAAAACTTTGTAGGTGCATCTTTGAAACCTCTCCTGCTCGTCTACAATTGAACACAATGACCTGTGCAAGTGTAACTTTTACAAGTTCTGCATAAGTCTGGGGGCTGGCATCATCTTTCAAGGTGCTAAATGCATTTTCTCCTGATTTATTCAGATGCTGATGCAGAAGCTTAAAATCTTCAGTGAATGATAATGTTAATGGCCTTATTGTACTTGGCATGATTTATAGTGCTCCAGCCACTATTAGACACCATCTCTGACCATTCCTCGGTCCGAGGTGCTGCATTCAGCTCAGTCTCATAAATAGCACCCTCTCACAATGGATCAACCAGTTTGCTGATGACAGCCAAAACCAACTGCTCACATGATCAAGAAGGACCTGCAAACTGGTTGATCCACTGTGAGAGGGTGCTATTTATGAGACAGAGCTGAATGCAGCATCTCAGACGGAGGAAGTCTTTCGGATGAAAGACGAAACATTTCTATTTTTTTGTTTTGTTTTGGAATGTCCAGAGGACCAGACTTGTTTTTTTAGATACAGTAACACATCTATAAGTTTTGTTTCCGTTTTTGTCTCATTTCAGTTATTCCCCGGTTTCTCACAAAGTCTCTTATATTTTGAACT
>JBBPBX010048715.1:0-25643 GCA_038048925.1 Garcialebias charrua
GGCGAGGGTCACCACTCTGTGAACAAATGCGTGGGCAAATTGTCGAACAGTTCAAGAACAACTTTTCTCAACGAGCTATTGCAAGGAATTTAGGAATTTCACCATCTACGGTCCGTAATATCATCAAAAGGTTCAGAGAATCTGGAGAAATCACTACACGTAAGGGGCAAGGCCGAAAACCAACATTGAATGCCCGTGACCTTCGATCCCTCAGGCGGTACTGCATCAAAAACCGACATCAGTGTGTAAAAGATATCACCACATGGGCTCAGGAATACTTCAGAAAACCACTGTCAGTAACTACAGTTCGTCGCTACATCTGTAAGTGCAAGTTAAAGCTCTACTATGCAAAGCAAAAGCCATTCATCAACAAGATCCAGAAACGCCGCCGGCTTTGCTGGGCCCGAGCTCATCTGAGATGGACTGATGCAAAGTGGAAAAGTGTTCTGTGGTCTGATGAGTCCACATTTCAAATTGTCTTTGGAAACTGTGGACGTCGTGTCTTACGGACCAAAGAGGAAAAGAACCATCAGGACTGTTATAGGCGCAAAGTTCAAAAGCCAGCATCTGTGATGGTATGGGGGTGCATTAGTGCCCAAGGCATGGGTAACTTACACATCTGTGAAGGCACCATTAATGCTGAAAGGTACATACAGGTTTTGGAGCAACATATGCTGCCATCCAAGCGACGTCTTTTTCATGGACGCCCCAGCTTATTTCAGCAAGACAATGCCAAGCCACATTCTGCACGTGTTACAACAGCGTGGCTTCGTAGCAAAAGAGTGCGGGTCCTCCCCTGGCCTGCCTGCAGTCCAGACCTGTCCCCCATTGAAAATGTGTGGCGCATTATGAAACGTAAAATACGACAACGGAGACCCCGGACTGTTGAACAACTTAAGCTGTACATCAAGCAAGAATGGGGAAGAATTCCACCTGAAAAGCTTCAAAAATTGGTCTCCTCAGTTCCCAAACGTTTACTGAGTGTTGTTAAAAGGAAAGGCGATGTAACACAGTGGTAAATATGTCCCTGTGCCAACTTTTTTGCAATGTGTTGCTGCCATTGAATTCTAAGTTAATGGTTATTTGCAAAACAAAATAAAGTTTCTCCGTTCGAACATTAAATATATTGTCTTTGCATTCTATTCAGTTGAATATGGGTTGAAAAAGATTTGCAAGTCATTGTATTCTGTTTTTATTTGCGATTTGCACAACGTGCCAACTTTTCTGGTTTTGGGCTTGTACATAAGTGTGTCGACCTAGCTTATTTTTTTCTACTAGTATTTAACACATATCTTATATCTCAGAAACCACAAAGCAGATATTTTTTCAAACGAACACAATGTAATCACAAGATGTTCATGTACACACTGTAAGCTGTTGCGGAGTTATTTGAATTAAAATTTGATTTTTATATAATTTATTTTCGTAGCACATGTAACCGGTTTGGAAGTACAGGTAGTCCCGACTTACGAGCGAGTTCCGTACTTATGAGTTGCTCGTAAACCGAAAATTCGTACCTCGGAACGGCCCGCAGTGGCTATCTCGTAAAACCGGAACTTTGCTCGCAAATAGAAAAAAGACGCTAGCGCTACGGCGCACACCCGTTTATCAACATGAGACTGAACAAGCGTACATACTGATCCTTAAACATGCACAACACTTTATTTACAAGCAGTTAGCTAGCACATTACACCACACATTCATCTATAAACACATACCTGTACAGTTTTTTCTGTACAACAGTGCTTTTCTCCGCCTTTTGTTTTCACACGACAGACACGTCGTCTCTCGCCCCCCCCTCCGCGCGCTCTATGTGCAGTCAAAGTGCAGTGCAACTGTCTAGTCCAGACAGAAAGGACTGTTAGTATCCTAACTTCATACAGAAAAAGTTTTAATAACTTACCGAAAGCCGTCTGCTTGCGCCGCCTTCAGCTGCATCTGTTAGCATTAGCCCCCCGAATCCGCAGCTCCGGGCAGTCCGGTTTATCTGCATCTCCAAAAATGCTGTCGGCTTTGTTATTCCAAGTTAGCTCGTTGTCCCCCGATGTCTTCGGCTTCCAGTCCGACATCGAGGCGAGCTCCAGGGACCTCTGATCGCACAAAGCCGGCTGTGAAGCTACAGCTCTGGTGGGGTCCGCTTTAGCATGTTAGCCTTAGCTCATACCATGAGCTGCTGGTCTCGCGCGGCGCTGGCGGAGCGATCGCGGCTGCTGCTCCAGTCCTGAGACATTCACAGAGTTCAGGGAGTGTTTCCAGTTAATTTATCCGTATGAGGCATCCTCTTATGGGAGAAACAGTCCTCCAAAAGCCGACTGCCGAGTGCCGAGACTCTGGAACTAATGAATGTAAAATGGCGGAGGCGGTATTTCCGGTTCCTGGTTCCCGCAGGAAGTTGTTCAAAAAAGCATGAAATTATTAAAAAATAATAATAATAATGATACTTTACGTATTTATAAAGCCATTTAAAACATTCACAGCTGCAACAAAGTGCTGTACACATGAAATTAAGAACATTTAAACCCCCCCAAAAAAATGATAATAATTTTTTTTTTTTTTCATATTTTTATTAATTATGATAATCTCGTAAAGTCGAACGCTCGTAGGTCAGGGCGCTCGTAAGTTGGGGACCACCTGTAGTCAAAACAAATCAATTTAAATCCAGCTGATTTGACCACAACGTGACATTATTAAGGAATTGTTCACCTGAGGAACCCTTGTGGTATAAAGCCAGCTATGAAATATATTTTTTAAGCTTTTATTTAGCTACATTTAAAAGAAAGAACGCCGATCGACCGCACGTGCACATGGCGAAACTACTTTTTAAAATCCTGCCGTTTTGACCACTACGTGAATTTATTAAGGAATAGTTCAGCTTAAGACACATCTTTGCTATAATTTTAAATACAAATAATTGTTTTTACCGTGTTAATCTTGTAAAGTCCTTCCGTCTTTGCTCCCTCGCGGCAGCCACTTCCTCAAACTCAGTCCAGCCTCCTACCCACGGCTCGCTTCCAGCCGGCCTCAAACCTGCTCTGAAATCAGTCCGTAATCTTGGCGCAGTGCATATGTGAGGTGGAAATGCTGTCCAACGCGCGTTTGGCACGCAAATATGATGTCACATCCGACCCGCGCCACCAAGTGGAAAAGGGGCATAAGGGAGAGTCCAGACACCCTGCGGAGAAAACTCATTTCAGCCGCTTGTATCCGAGATCTCGTTCTTTCGGTCATAACCCAAAGCTCATGACCATAGATGAGGGTGGGAACGTAGATCGATCGGTAAATTGAGAGCTTTGCCTTTTGACTCAGCTCTCTCTTCACCACGACAGACCGGTACAGCGCCCGCTTCACTGCGGATGCTGCACCTATCCGCCTATCGATCTCACGCTCCAGTTTTCCCTCATTCGTGAACAAGACCCGAGATACTTAAACTCCTCCACTTGGGGCAGGACCTCCTCCCCGACCCGGAGAGGGCATGCTACCCTTTTCCGGCTCAAGACCATGGCCTCGGATTTGGAGGAACTGATCCTCATCCCGGCCGTATCACACTCGGCTGCAAACCGCTCCAGCGAAAGCTGTAGATCACGATCTGATGAAGCCAATAGGACCACATCATCTGCAAAAAACAGAGAAGCGATTCTAAGGCCACCAAAACGGATCCTCTCAACACCTTGGCTGCGCCTAGAAATTCTGTCCATAAAAGTTATGAACAGAATCGGTGACAAAGGGCAACCTTGGCGGAGTCCAACTCTCACTGGAAACGAGCCTGACTTACTGCCGGCAATGCGGACCAAGCTCTGACACCGGTCGTACAGGGACCTAACAGCCCATATCAATGGGCCTGGTACCCCATACTCCCGGAGTACCCCCCACAGAACCCCCCGAGGGACGCGGTCGAATGCCTTTTCCAAGTCCACAAAGCACATGTAAACTGGTTGGGCAAACTCCCACGCGCCCTCCAGGACCCTGTTGAGGGTGTAGAGCTGGTCCAGTGTTCCACGACCAGCACGAAAACCACACTGCTCCTCCTGAATCCGAGGTTCGACTATCCGACGGACCCTCCTCTCCAGAACCCCTGAATAGACCTTACCAGGGAGGCTTAAGAGTGTGATCCCCCTATAGTTGGAACACACCCTACGGTCCCCCTTTTTGAATAGGGGAACCACCACCCCAGTCTGCCAATCCAAGGGAACTGCCCCCGATGTCCACGCGATATTGCAGAGTCGCGTAAGCCAACACAACCCCACAACATCCAGAGCCCTAAGGAACTCAGGGCGAATCTCATCCACCCCCGGAGCCCTGCCACCGCGGAGCTTTTTAACCACCTCGGTGACCTCAGCACCAGAGATTGGAGAGCCCGACCCAAAGTCCCCAGGCTCCGCTTCCTCAGTGGAAGACGTGCCAGTAGGATTGAGGAGGTCTTCGAAGTACTCCGCCCACCGACTCACAACATCCCGAGTTGAGGTCAACAGCACGCCATCCCCACCATAAATGGTGTTGGTCGCGTACCGCTTCCCCCCCTGAGACGCCGGATGGTGGACCAGAATCGCCTCGAAGCCGTACGGAAGTCATTCTCCATGGCCTCTCCGAACTCCTCCCACGCCCGAGTTTTTGCCTCAGCAACCACCCGAGCCGCATGCCGCTTGGACTGTCGGTACCTATCTGCTGCTTCCGGGGTCCCACAGGCCAAAAAGGCCCAATAGGACTCCTTCTTCAGCATGACAGCATCCCTCACCGCCGGTGTCCACCACCGGGTTCGAGGGTTGCCACCACGACAGGCACCAACAACCTTGCGGCCACAACTCTGATAAGCTGCCTCGACAATAGAGGCGCGGAACATTGCTCATAACCTTTCCACAGAATCCCCTTTTCAAAAGATCTGAACTACAGTACTGTCATGAGTTTTATTATTAGTTGGTACATATTTTTCCTAAACTGAGTTGTAAGAAACATATGTTCTCATCTGAGTTATATAATCAAAAAAGGCGTTCAATACAGGATCAACTGGACTTTATTTGTTGCAGAAAACGTTTCGACTTCTATCTGAGTTATATATTTTTTGTTGTTGTTTGTTTCTTTTTTTCTTTGGCTGCTCCCTTCTTCAGGGGTTGCCACAGCGAACTAAGTCGCACTAAGACTTGGCAATTATTTTACGCCGGATGCTCTTCCTGACAAAACCACAAACCACCAACCTACCACAGCCCTCTGTGTGGATCAAAGAGCTGCCATCTAGGGTGCCCAGGGGAGCAGATGGTGGGGGTTAAGGGCCTTGCTGAAGGGACCAGAGAGGGGTGAATGACAGTAGAGGTAGATGGGTTTTTTTCACCTCTCCCACCCACATTTTGATGTTGTCAGTCAAGAGAGTTGAACCAGCGACCTTCCGATCACAGGTTCACCTTCTTCAAGCACTGCACCAGGATGGTGGGGCACTGAATTAGTTGGACAGATATAGTAATGACAATAAATTAAGTTAAAATTCTGCATGAATGAAACAACACAATATCATTGAACATTGCAGCACCTTTAGATTAATGTGCCTGTTCAATGTGGCCGAGATGGTGTAGGGGTAGGGCAGCCGAGTCGGGACCCAAAGGTCCTGGGTTCGATCCCCTGTCATTGCACATCTCGTGGTGTCCCTATGCAGGACACCTAATCCCAAATTGCTCCCCAGGCGCTTACATAGCTGCCCACTGCTCCACCTAGGTGTGTCCCTGGTGCAATGGGTTAAATGCAGAGAACCCTCTTTGTGTGGGAACACACAATGATGACAACACATAGCACTTTATTATGACTTTATTATCACAGTGTGGGAGTCATCTAGTTTAAAATATTTGGTTTTTCCCCCCACTGATGTTTTCTAGTCACCCTCTCTATATGTGCACTGGAATGTGTGTCTCTGACCATCACAGAAGCTAGCATTCCTCATCCTACCAAGGGGAGGAATCATATTGATTTCT
The DNA here is from genome assembly GCA_038048925.1 of Garcialebias charrua. Taxonomy (NCBI): domain Eukaryota; kingdom Metazoa; phylum Chordata; class Actinopteri; order Cyprinodontiformes; family Rivulidae; genus Garcialebias; species Garcialebias charrua. Next base: position 5,955 of record JBBPBX010048715.1, read on the forward strand.
ATGACCCTCAGACCTTTCCCAGAGTCGAATCAAACCAAACTTTTGCCTCTCATCTCCTGACCCCAAATCCATTGTGATAAAGCATTGGCTGTGATCAAACTGTTGATTTTGGAGACCCGGTGACCTTTGCTCTGACACCAGCAACCAGGGTAAGTTAAATTCAACATTGTACATGCTCTGTATACATGATGCTGCAACCATCTGCAACATGCATTGCATCAAGGGTATGTTTTACTATATTTGAAGACATTGGCTTAGATGCCACGTATGTACTGAATGTATTGAATTCAACAGCTGTGAGTATGAAGAGTATCAAAATCAAATATATTTTTAAATATATTGATAAAGGAAATTGTAGGAATGCACCCCCCCCCCCCACACACACCCAAAGGGGAAAAGCAACAACACCTACACTGTTTTTTTTCTCCATAAGATTTATTGCTATGAGACAAGTTGTATAAGACATTTTTCCACCAAAATGGGTTCTTATACTAAACTTGGGCCAACAAAGTAGAGCCCCATTTGTTTTTCTGTTCAGACTTTCAGAACAGAAGAATCTGACTCTAGCAATAAATAAACTTGTACTGTTTAAACATCAACTTTCTTAAGAAGGGGTGGTGGTGGTGGTGGTGGGGGTTTGCAGAGTAAGAACCAATTTTATCAGTGGCAGGTGGAAACCAACAACCAAAGGAAGTTCCTCCACACTAATTTAAACAAATAAAAATACTTGGCACATATATTACATGGATAGGCTGGTGAAGATTCTCAGTCATCCAGGCCATGGTAAATACAAAAAAGTTCAAGACAAAAACAACTGTACTTTATTTGTAGCAAAAGCACTTTGAGATTTTTATTAATGAAAAGTGCAGTATAAATTGAATTCATTATTATTATTATTATAAAAGACGTTTCGCTTTTCATCCGAGAAGCTTTCAGGTGCATATAGAAGAAAAGTTGCATCTAAAGAAGCAAAATAAAGGCATTCTCAAACACTGTCCATATTCACAAAAATAATGTATTTTGCAATGCTTTGGACACTTGAGCTTCATCAAACAAACTTTTTTTGTATTATTAATTGGTTGGACAGTAAAAAACAACAACTTTGTTTAAAATAGTACTTGTGATAGCTGACATTGTTTGCCTGAACATTTAGTTCATTCAACCTTTATTTAGACATTGAGCCTCAGGGACTCTTTACAAAAGAGACCTGATTTCTTAACGAGTGATGACAACTGTGAATAACAACGACAACAATAGACAGTCATAAAATAGCCATAGGTATACAAATTTAATTTCTATTTATTGTTATTTATTATTATTTTTTACAAATCAAAACATTCAAAACAAAATAGCAACCAAAAAAGGAATAGTACCATACCATACATACCATACCATTTTATTTATAAAGCACTTTAAACAGGAACAAGTCCACACCAAATAGTAGCAAAATACAGCTAGATTACAAGGCAATTTAAAAAAACTAAAAACAGGAACATGTCTGCATTGGACAGCGTACAGGAGTGTCACTTTTTATGTCTACATTTATTCAAAAAATAAAATGCCATGTCCGAAAAGGTATAACAAATATATTTAAACACATGTTGCACTACTAGTTTGTGAAAACATTTACATTTAATACATATCAAGATATAAAGGAAAATATACCATACATACCATACCATTTTATTTATAGAGCACTTAAAACAGCGACAAGGCCAACCAAAGTGCTGTACAAATAAACAAACAAACAGCAGGCAACACACACAATGAAGTACAAAAAATAGATGTAAAAAAATTGCAGATTATAAATAAAACGACCAAACACAGATCATCAGGTGTTGAAAGCAACAAAATAGTAATGGGTCTTTAGACAGGATTTGAAAACCGAGAGGGAGGGGGCCTGTCTGACGAGCAGCGGTAACTCATTCCAGAGTCTTGGGCCTGCTACAGAGAAGGCCCTGTCTCCTCTGCGTTTGACGAGTTCCTGGAACTGTTAAATGTACAACCTCAGAGCACGTGGTGGGACATACAGCTGAAGCAAATCAGTGAGATAGGCGGGGGCGAGACTGTTCAGCAATTTGTAGACATATAGGATAATTTTGAACTTCCATCCATCCATCCATCCATCTTCTTCCGCTTATCCGGGGTCGGGTCGCGGGGGTAGCAGCCTAAGTAGGGAGGCCCAGACTTCCCTCTCCCCAGCCACTTGGAGCAGCTCCTCCGGGGGAATCCCAAGGCGTTCCCAGGCCAGCCGAGAAACATAGTCCCTCCAGCGCGTCCTGGGTCTTCCTCTGGGTCTCCTCCCGGTGGGACATGCCCGGAACACCTCACCAGGGAGGCGTCCAGGAGGCATCCTAACCAGATGCCCGAGCCACCTCAACTGGCTCCTCTCGATGTGGAGAAGCAGCGGCTCTACTCCGAGTCCCTCCCGGATGACTGAGCTTCTCACCCTATCTCTAAGGGAGAGTCCAGCCACCCTGCGGAGAAAACTCATTTCAGCCGCTTGTATCCGAGATCTTGTTCTTTCGGTCATAACCCAAAGCTCATGACCATAGATGAGGGTGGGAACGTAGATCGATCGGTAAATTGAGAGCTTTGCCTTTTGACTCAGCTCTCTCTTCACCACGACAGACCGGTACAGCGCCCGCTTCACTGCGGACGCTGCACCTATCCGCCTATCGATCTCACGCTCCAGTTTTCCCTCATTCGTGAACAAGATCCCGAGATACTTAAACTCCTCCACTTGGGGCAGGACCTCCTCCCCGACCCGGAGAGGGCATGCTACCCTTTTCCGGCTCAAGACCATGGCCTCGGATTTGGAGGAACTGATCCTCATCCCGGCCGCATCACACTCGGCTGCAAACCGCTCCAGTGAAAGTTGTAAATCACGAACTGATGAAGCCAGTAGGACCACATCATCTGCAAAAAACAGAGAAGCGATTCTAAGGTCACCAAAACGGATCCTCTCAACACCTTGGCTGCGCCTAGAAATTCTGTCCATAAAAGTTATGAACAGAATCGGTGACAAAGGGCAACCTTGGCGGAGTCCAACTCTCACCGGAAACGAGCCTGACTTACTGCCGGCAATGCGGACCAAGCTCTGACACCGGTCGTACAGGGACCTAACAGCCCTTATCAAAGGGCCTGGTACCCCATACTCCCGGAGTACCCCCCACAGAACCCCCCGAGGGACGCGGTCGAATGCCTTCTCCAAGTCCACAAAGCACATGTAAACTGGTTGGGCAAACTCCCACGCACCCTCCAGGACCCTGCTGAGGGTGTAGAGCTGGTCCAGTGTTCCACGACCAGGACGAAAACCACACTGCTCCTCCTGAATCCGAGGTTCGACTATCCGACGGACCCTCCTCTCCAGAACCCCTGAATAGACCTTACCAGGGAGGCTTAAGAGTGTGATCCCCCTATAGTTGGAACACACCCTACGGTCCCCCTTTTTGAATAGGGGAACCACCACCCCAGTCTGCCAATCCAAGGGAACTGCCCCCGATGTCCACGCGATATTGCAGAGTCGCGTAAGCCAACACAACCCTACAACATCCAGAGCCCTAAGGAACTCCGGGCGAATCTCATCCACCCCCGGAGCCTTGCCACCGCGGAGCTTTTTAACCACCTCGGCGACCTCAGCACCAGAGATCGGAGAACCCGACCCAAAGTCCCCAGGCTCTGCTTCCTCAGTGGAAGACGTGCCAGTAGGATTGAGGAGGTCTTCGAAGTATTCCGCCCACCGACTCACAACATCCCGAGTTGAGGTCAGTAGCACGCCACCTCCACCATAAATGGTGTTGGTCTCGTACCTCTTTCCCCCCCTGAGACGCCGGATGGTGGACCAGAATCGCCTCGAAGCCGTACGGAAGTCATTCTCCATGGCCTCTCCGAACTCCTCCCACGCCCGAGTTTTTGCCTCAGCAACCACCCGAGCCGCATGCCGCTTGGACTGCCGGTACCTATCAGCTGCTTCCGGGGTCCCACAAGCCAAAAAGGCCCAATAGGACTCCTTCTTCAGCCTGACAGCATCCCTCACTGCCGGTGTCCACCACCGGGTTCGAGGGTTGCCACCACGACAGGCACCAACAACCTTGCGGCCACAGCTCCGATAAGCTGCCTCGACAATAGAGGCGCGGAACACGGCCCACTCGGACTCCATGAATTTTGAACTTGAGTCCTGAATATTCCTACCTTGACAAAGAGTTCACTTGAAATGTTTTTTTTTTCTTATAGTTTATGATTATCTCTTGGTTATAAACCATTTTAGCAAACAATAAGTTCAACAACAAAGGTGTATGGAATTTGTTAACTAGTATGCCTGAAATTGTTAACTGCCCATGAACCATATGTTTAAGTTAGCATAGAAAGCCAGAGGAGGAGCTGATTTGAGATTACAAAGATTTAGATTTGATGGATTCTGTTGCTTCAGGGCTATGTTCAATAGTGAAAGTAAGAGCATTTTCACACACACAATGTGAAGGGAACTCAAGGGATTGGGACTGAACAGCTGTGTATCCTCAAGAAAACCACTAATCAGTGAGGCTAACCGGGAAAAAAAAGGCTTCAATTTGCTAGGGAGCATAGAGAATGGACTCAGGAGCAATAGGTCATGTGGACTGATCAGTAAAAATGTACCCTGTTCCAGAGTGATGAGCGCATCAGGGTAAGAAGAGAGGCAGGTGAAGAGATGCACCCATCATGCCTAGTGCCTACTGTGCAAGCCTGTGGGGACAGTGTTATGATCTGGGGTTGCTGCGGTTGGTCAGGTGTAGGTTCAGCAACAGTATGTGCTCAAAGAATGAGGTCAGCTGACTACCTGAATATATTGAATGACCAGTTTATTCCATCAATAGATTTTTTCTTCCATGATGGCACGGGCATATTCCAAGATGACAATGCCAGGATCCGTTGGGCTCGAATTCTGAAAGAGTGGTTCTGGGAGCATGAGACATAATTTACACATATGAATTCGCCACCACAGAGTCCAGACCTTAACCCCATTGAGAATGTTTGGGATTTGTTGGAGAAGGCTTTGCGCAGTTGACAGATGTTGGCTTTTCTTATTATTCGCCCCGAATTCGTTATTTTGGTTTCACTTTGGATCAAAAAGGAGAGATACACTTAAACACGACAGACGCTCACTTAAAGTTCCAAACCAGTTTAATTTATCATAAGTTTAAAAGTCACAGAATACATTTGTTATATTTTATAAGCTATATATATATGATCTCATATGAGAAGACAGAGAGAGAAAGAAAGAAAGATAGAGAACAAAGAGAACATAAATGCGCATTCAAGGAGACAAGGCCATACAACCTGAAAGTTACTCCCTCGTGGCTTCTTCCTGCGTTGTCTGATGGAGGAGGGAAAACCTATACTTTTATACTCTTTCTGTGGGGTGTTTCCTACTCTCAACCAATAAGAGAAGTTTTGCTTTGTTTTCTTGTTGGGTGTTTCCTGCCTTAACCAATAAGAGCAGTTTTGCTTTGTTTTCTTGTCCTACCCCACTGCCAGAAAGCTCCTGTTCTGGTTTACCCAGGCCTCAGGGGGTTTCAGCTTACTCTGGTTTCCAAAACTAAATATACAGCAATGTTGAGCACCCACAAATCACAAACACACTAGTAGACTACCAAGTGACCGATCAGTGCAACTGGACACCAAACCACACCAAAGACACACATAGATTAGGGCTTGTTCTGACACTCCCTGACTAAGCAAACATGCAGAACCAGAGAGTGGCTTTCAGTGGACTTATCCCATTCTACAAAGTCGTAAAACTGACAAAGAGGCATCAGGTCTCCTCATCATGCTCCAAGCCTGCAGGACAGGCACAAACTGATCATTCTTTAATAACTTCACCAGAATAGATTTTATAAGAGAGAGACTGGTCATTTTAACACTGTTTGAAAACCCTTCTTGGAGAATAAAAACACGAGGACAAAAACACATTTTTATTTCATAACAGTCCCAGGTCCAGTTCCCTTACCACTACACCATCTTGGCCACTAAATTTTGTCAGCTTATGAAAACCCACATAACTCCATTAATGACGTATCAAACTGTCCAGGTTAATAAAAAAAACATAAAACTGAGCTGCAAAGAACATGTATGACACATGTAGCATTTTACAAAAAAAGGCTACACACAGCCTTGCATCCAACTGATGGTTTGATGACAACAATTTGTGTGCATACACACATAAGGCCTGCAAAAATTAAATAATTACAACAGCGGCTACACATAAATAATATGTAATCAACTAAAAATACCAAAATAAAGGTTGACAGTTCACAACTATATTACTCAAGTTTTTTGGTTACCGGTAGTCTTTGATGAGGAGATGCTACCTGGAACACACAAGTGGATTCTCTCTCTACGATTGATCATGTTCTGAAAATGATCAACACAAAACAAAATGCAAGCACAATCATTAAATTGCACACAGTTTAAATGTTCTTCTTCTTGGTTGAATTATATTTTATTATACATGTATTTTAATAAAGTTTTCAAAAAAAATGCTAACCTGACAAACAGGAAAGTGGACAAGATTGTCCTGTTTCACTTGCCACATCCATAAGTCCAATTCACGCTGGAAAGCTGTGATCGTGTCGGACATCTTGGTTTTATCACTTGCTTTATTTTTTATTTATTTATTTTTTAAGCAGGCCTATTCTGCCTCTACATGATTCTGTTTTTAATCTTAGTTAATACCATTATTGATTTTATTTGATTTTATCACTTGTTTTATTGTTGTAGCACTTTGAGATTTTAATTAATGAAAAGTGCGGTATAAATTGAATTTATTATTATTATTATTATTATTACATCTGCGTGATGACTTGTTTACATCCCTGCAGCTTCTGATTCAGCTGGGCGAGATGGTAGGTTATGGATTTCGTGAACAATCTCTGCTGCAACTGCAGTTGGCCTTTTACCGTAAAAACCGGTATATAATACGCGTTTTTTTTGCTCATTTGAATGTCCTGCGTATTAAACACCGAAGCGTATTATTTATGGATTTTTTTTCTCCATATTTTTAGACCCATTTTTCGCTCTGATTCGCCGTTTTACATTTTGGGCAAAAATGGTGCAGTACCAGTTTCGGCCGCTATGGGTAGCAGCAGAGAACTCAGAGAGCAAAGAGGAAGAGGGCCACTTCCAGATGTTTCTAGCTCATGTGTCCGAAAAAAGCCTCCTCTGGTCGGACTGACTCTGTCGCTGCCCGCCCCTTGCTATGGATGTAGCTGTTTTTGTTAGCAAGATACCGTAACTCATAAACCACACCGCGGATTTTTAAATCCAGCTGATTTCACATTTGGTTGAGCTCAGGGGACTGTCTGCTATAAAGTCAGGTAAGAAATATATATTTTTTAAGCGTTTATTTAGCTAAATTTAAAGAAACAAAGCGTCCGGTCCGAACCGCCTGCCTAAAATTCGGCGAACTTTTTTAAAAAATCCAGCTGATTTGAACATTTCGTTAAGCTCAGGAGCATGTCTTCTATAAAGTCAGCTAAGAAATATATTTTTTTAAGCGTTTATTTAGCTAAATTTAAAGAAACAAAGCGTCCGGTCTGATCCGCCTGCCTAAAATTCTGCGAACTTTTTTTTTAGTCCAGCTGATTTTAACATTTCGTTAAGCTCAGGAGCACGTCTGTTATAAAGTCAGCTAAGAAATATATTTTTAAGCATTTATTTAGCTAAATTTAAAGAAACAAAGCGTCCGGTCCGAACCGCCTACCTAAAATTCGGCAAACTTTTTTTTTTTAAATCCAGCTGATTTGAACATTTCGTTAAGCTCAGGAGCACGTCTGCTATAAAGTCAGCTAAGAAATATATTTTTTCTCGCAAAGAAATAATTGTTTTTACCGTGTTTCCTTGTGAAGTTCTTCGTACTCGCTTGTTTCTGTCATCTTAATCAGGGCAAATGAGGCGCTGACGCGTCGCGTGGCGATGACGCGTATTAAACACCGAAGCGTATTATTTACGATTTTTCTTGTTTATTGTTAATAATTGGACAAAGCGTATTAAACACCGGTGCGTATTTTCCTCCGACGAATACGGTAATTCTTGGGCAAAGTGTTGCTTTTCTTGAAGGTTAGCTTTAGCGTACTTAGCTCCGTGTTTGTTTTCAAAACCGACACCGCCTCGTAACACAAAAGACATACCAGTCTTTCTCCTTGAAGCACAAACAAGTATTCGCCTTCCCATCTTTCTTGAAACTTCGTCTGCATCAACTTTTCTCTTTCTGGACATTTTGGGATCACTACTGTATTTATGTCGCAATTCCTCTCATTGGCAAGGATGTAAAAACACTGCCGCGGCTACCGTAGTCAAAAGGCATTGTGGGACTGGGGCTACCGGGCTACCGTAGTCGAAAGGCATTGTGGGAAATGTAGTTTTTGGTCAAAACACGCTCGTATTTATTTTTAGACACTCAAAACTTTTTAATTAAGCTCTTGCGGGCCACATTAAATGACATGGTGGGCCACATCTGTCCCGCGGGCCTTGAGCTTGACACGTGCTATAGTAGAAGAGCTGGACTTAGAAAGCAGCCCTCCTCATTAACATAACAATGAGGCAGAAATACAGCGAGCAAACAATACAGCTATAAATACAGCAAACAATAGACCCCTTTCACGGCTCGTCATCAACCCGAAAATAAACCGGAAGTTAGCCATCTTGGCGACATAGCTTTGTTAGCCTCAAAGCTATTGTAGTTGTGCGTCGCGTCTTGTCACACAAAATCAAAAAATGGTGAATTATTGTCGTGTCCATGGCTGCCACAATCGGTCAGATCGAGAGAAAAACCTACAGTATTACAGATTACCACTCGTGATCACAAATCAAGGTGAAGTAACTCAGCAATTATCAGAGGAACGTCGACGTCTGTGGCTGCCAGCCTAAACCAGAACTTGGATTGAAAAACGCTGAGCAACATCCGAATTTGCTCTGCACACTTTGTGTCAGGTAATATATTTCTTACAGTAGATTATAGTGAATTAGGGCATTACACAAATTGGTTTGTTAAGTGTCCTTGGGTGTCCTGAAAGGCGCTTTTAAATAAAATGATTATTATTATTATTATTATTATTACAATCCTTTAACTGTGCTGCATAAAATGTACATGGAACATTAATTTTTTTGTTGAGTTATTTGTTTTTTACTTGTTAAGCTTTCAGTTGTTGAGTTGTTTATGCTGATTACTGTATTCAAAATTCATAAGACAGTGACATGACACTCATGACAAGAGCACTGTCATGAGAAACTACACATCTAGCTCTCAAGTTGAAAAGCAAAAAATATGTAGAAACACTAAATATGTAAGAAGCACATACAATAACCTAAATTAACTGTTCTTGTGTTGTTTGACAACTGACAATCCGGTGCTATGTTGTAATAATAATAATAATAATGAATTCAATTTATAACGCACTTTTCATTAATGAAAATCTCAAAGTGCTAATGTTGTAAATCCTGTTTTGAAATTCATATGCATATTAACACACCAATTATTTACAACTTCATTTAAGTAATTTTTATTTTATTATGTTTGTAAGTGCAGAAGCTCTCACTAATCTAGCCCCTTCAAGCTCTTTCATACGCGACACATTTCTTCAAAAAAGGAGGTCTTGAATCCAGCGATTATATTTGTGTCTTTACTGAACTTAATAAAAATATACACAAAAAAAAGGCATACAGATTCAAAACAAATAGAAAGTGACGGTCAAAAGACTGTGTTACTCTTCGGGTGCCAGACTTCTACTGAATAAACGAATGCTTACGTCATATTTATACCCGTTTAAACAGCCAATCAGAAGGCACCACGTCATAAGCTTCAACAGCATACAATTCCAAATGCTTATTTTCTTCAACCAGCAGAACTACAACTGTAAATCACAGAATCAATTCAGGCAACAAAAATAAACATTTCTTTTAAACTTCTGGTCCTTTATATGGCTCCTACATTTTCCGGCCCCTAATTGACTATGTATTAACATATCAATTACTAACTCAACTTAAATTGGAGCCATAAATATTTCAGTAACTTATCAAACAAAAGCTTGCTTAATTTGGTTACAAAACAGTCTCTTAATGAAAATTTTTATTCTCCATTCAGATGCTTCTGGAAGTCGTCCAGAGTCATCCAGTCCATGTTGAGGTCCATTCCAAGACTCAAAGTGGCTTGACTCTTGTCAGATTTGTCAGAGCTCTATGGAGGCTCCTGATCTTCATCACAGACCACGTAGAGTCTGGGCTCACTGTCCTTTCTCCTCTTCCTCCTATCTTCAGCTGATATTTTCTTCTTCCAGCTTGGATGCTGCACGTCCTCAGGCCTCTCCTTTCGTTCTCTGAAATCATCTGTAGGCCGTGCTTTTCCCGTGCATTCCTCTTCTCGCTCGTCACTGTCCAGGCTAAAGCCAGAACTATGTCCCGGTCTGGTAGCCTCTTGTTGCTTGGTCCTCTCCGTCTTCTCGTGGTCTGGTTTCTGTGCAGCAGACTTCTTAGCAGGCTTGGAAAACTTTTCAGTCTTTCCTGTTAACTTTGTGGGCTTGCTGCTGCTTTTCTCTACAGCAGGTGGATGAGTTGGTGGCCTGCGAGGAGCTCGATCTTTGGCCTCACAATTTAGCAGGGACTTTTTAAATAGATTGGTTGAGCCACTAGCATCCTTCTTTGCTTTCTTTTTCTTTTCCTTTTCTCTTTTGTCTTTATGCTTTCCTGCCTCCTTTGCCTTCTCCTTTTTGTGTTTTTTCATATGAACATGCTCGTCGTCATCTTCATCTGAGTCGGCAAAATGTTTCTTTGTTTCACTCTTTTTCTCCTTGGGCGGAGAGTGAGTTGTTGGGACTCTGTCTTTTTCCTCATCCGTCTCTGGTGCCGGAAGGGGTCTCAGCTCATCTATACGTTTGTCCTTCTTCAGATTTCTACTGAGCTTTCTTTTTAAAGAGTTGAGCCTTTGTTCAACATTGTGTGGCATTATCATATTGTCATCTTTCAGAGGCAGCTTGATGCAATAATGACCATCTGTGAGCTGTGCTGATGTAGTTACAGCATGCATGAACTGCTTATCCTGCTGAGATGGTTCTTGTTTGTCCTCATACTGTCTCTCTGGGAAATCTGCATTGTAATGCTTCATCAGCATGTCTTCAATGTTCAATACAGATATACGATTGACAAGAAAATCTTGTTTTTTAGTGGCACATAAGTCCATACCTTGACATCTGCTGACTGGTCCATTTACCACCCAACCCAGAGCTGTTTTCACAGCATATGGTCCATCATTCTGGCTGTTGATGATCTTCCATGGCTCCAAAGCCTTGTGAGCATTAGCACCAATGAGAAGTCCAATATTTAACTCTAGTCTGGGAAGATGAACTTGGTTCAGGTAAGGCCATCTCTCCAAATCTTGCTCTTTTGGTATATTACCCCTTGTTGCAGGGATGTCTGGTTGAGTGTACACATCTGGCAGCGTGATGAAGTCTTCTTCATCGAGACCACAGACCTCTAAATCTGTAAGAACACAACTACAGACTTTCTGTTCCTGTGCCATAGTGCGGAGAAGGATTTCTTTCTTTTTCCCTCGAATATTTAACTTATTCGCAAGATCCACGGTGCAAAAGGTTGCTGTGCTACCTTGATCCAGGAATGCATAAGTCTTAATGATCTTCTTGTTTTTCTTGTGTCTTATCTGCACAGGTACAATGGGAAGTATGCATTCATTTTCCCCGGCCCCAGTGACTTCACTTTTACAACCGGCAGACACAAGAGCACTTGTAACTTCACATGTGTTTTGTGGGTTGTCATCCACGTTGTTTTCTTCTGATACAACGTCCTGCTTCAACACATGTAGAATAGTGGGGTGCTTAAGAGAACAGTCAGAACATGAGGCCTTCTTTCTACAGTCTTTATATAAATGACCTGCAGTTAGACACCCAAAACAAAGACCGTGTGATTTCAGAAACTGTATTCTTTCTTTCGAAGGCTTTTCTTTAATTTTGTTGCAAACACTCAAAGCATGGCTGTTCTTACAATAAAGACATGGGCTTTGAAAAGCACTGACTGTTTTGAATGAAGAAGTTTCATCATGTTGACTCTTTGTTGCATCCTTTTCAGCAGGAGATATATTCACAGCAAAACTGCTTCTCTTTGAAAGGCCTTTAACTTGGTCAAATTTCTTTTGTGCACCACTTTGACTACCTGGAGAGACATCAAGAATATCTCCAAATAACGGATCATTGGCAATCTTTGCTTGTTTGTAGATGAACTCCACAAGATCAGGAAACTTGGCTGGTGTTCCTTTTCTTTCTTTAAAGTTGTAAGCATGACTTCTCCATGTTTCTTTCAGTTTATATGGAAGTTTGCACAATATGCTTTTCATGTTTGTTGGGTTGTTCATTTCACACATGTAGTCCACATCAGTTAATGTGTTGGAACATCCAATCAGAAATAATGCAAATGTATTCAGCCCCTTTCTGTCATCTGGGTTTATTTGAGGCCATTCCATAGCTTTTTTGATATATGCTGTGGAAATGGTTAACTCATCTCCATAGTGTCGATCAAGCAAAACCCTTGCTTCTCTATAAGCTCTGTCTGGCTTCATGTGCTCACAACTACGTACAAGTTCCAGCGGTTCTCCGCCTGTGAACTGTTCTAAATAATACAAACGATCTTGTTGGCTATCCGTTTGGTTCTCTATGGCATGCTCAAAAGCTCTTATGAAGGATCTGTAGGTAAGGGGGTCACCCGTAAATACTGGAACTTCTCTCTGAGGAAGTCGGGACAAACCTTGCTGTTTTATGAGCATTTCAGTATGGTGATTTTGTTGCTGCAGAACCTGGAACAGATCAGCTGAAAAAGCATCAGAACACTGGACATGTGTTGGAGTGCTCTTTGATACAGGAGGGTTGAGATTTGCCTGTTGTCCATCCTCTGAGAATGTTTCTTGTTTTTCTAATTTGCCTGCAGAATGAACAGGCTCAGTTCTGAGTTTTGGAGCAGCTTGAAAAGAATCGACCTCAGACTTCTGAGCGTCTTCAAACTCTTCATACACCTTTAATTTTGCATCTGAAATAGCAAGTTCTGTTTCAATTTCTAGTTGCTCTTTTCTAAATTTTAGACGGGCTTCTTCTAGTTGAATTGCTTCTTTGTTTTTCATAGCTGCTGCTCTTGCTAAGAGTGCTTCACGTTCTGCTTTAATTCTCAGCCGCGTTGAAATTGTACTTGATCCTTGTGATGCACTGCTTATAACTGAGTTAGCCTTTGAAACACTGTTGTGTGGACCAACATCATCCTCTGGAGGGCATATTACATCGTTTATCCATTGTATAATGCTTTGTATGAAAAGTTTAAACTCAGAATGTCTATGCTCGAAAACATCTTGGTCTTTGCATTTATCATCTTCATTTAACAGTTCACACAGTTCTTCATTAATGCGTTTATACTCTCCCAGGCATTTGACAAAGTTTGGTAAAGATTCTTTAGCTATGAAATCAACATTGCATTCATTTTGTTTCAATCTTTCAATGTTATTCTTCTCTTTTGTTAATTGTGACAGCTTGCCTCTTCTGGCTCCTTTTAATCTGATGAGTTTCTCATCAACAGCTCGTTCTGTGGGCTTTGGCTCCCTCTTCTGGCCAACGGCCGCAACTTCACCAACGTCTGACATCTTGTCCCGTTTACTTTACTTTTAAATCTTTACACACAAACTGTGAGCTTCCACAGCTTCTAACTCTTCTAAAACGATCACACAAACGTGTGTGAAAGAGTTCCTTTATGTGTAGGATTTCTGTTTCACAGTTCACAGAGTTAATGGAGATGCTGGCTCCGTTCGCCTGTTAGCTTAACAACCAACCGTTTTTTGTTGCTTAGCAACCAACCTGAAGTTTCTGTTGCTCTCAACGGCGGCGCTCGCAGCTTTATTTTTCAACTCCGGCAAGGTCCTTGATGGAGTCGACTCTCAGATTGTCCTAAGTCCTCTTTCCTTTCTGTCTTGGTCTTGAAAGAGTCCTGAATGAGAGTTCTTTTGACTTGATGTTCAGTCTTTTGACTTGATGTAAGTGCAGAAGCTCTCACTAGTCTAGCCCCTTCAAGCTCTTTCATACGCGACACATTTCTTCAAAAAAGGAGGTCTTGAATCCAGCGATTATATTTGTGTCTTTACTGAACTTAATAAAAATATACACAAAAAAAAGGCATACAGATTCAAAACAAATAGAAAGTGACGGTCAAAAGACTGTGTTACTCTTCGGGTGCCAGACTTCTACTGAATAAACGAATGCTTACGTCATATTTATACCCGTTTAAACAGCCAATCAGAAGGCACCACGTCATAAGCTTCAACAGCATACAATTCCAAATGCTTATTTTCTTCAACCAGCAGAACTACAACTGTAAATCACAGAATCAATTCAGGCAACAAAAATAAACATTTCTTTTAAACTTCTGGTCCTTTATATGGCTCCTACAATGTTTTTTCTTTTCTTAGGCAAACGTGCTCCATTGTACAGCAAGGATGTTCCAGGCTGGGTGCCTTCACTGAAGATGTGTGCTGCAGAGTGCAGTTGGTGCTGATGGTGGGATGACATCTGGCAGCTAAACGTTTCAACCGACGACAAAAAAGAACAAAAAAAAAAACATGGCAAATGGCACATGTTAGAATCCATGTTGAACGTGTCTAAGGCTGTGGAAGACAAAAATACACAATCTTGAATGGCCCTCTTCTACCTATCGATTTTCTAACATGTAGATATCCAGAAAAAGTTGCATTAATCAATATGATTGGCTTTGTGTGCTGTGCCTTGGTTAATCTGTCACCACCTTTGGTGGGTTATGAGTAGCTGCATGAATTGTAAAAAGAACAAATGGATAGAAGTTGAGTGATAGCTGATGTAAACCTTTTTTTTTTTTACATTGTTCCACCTTTACTTTGAAGTTGTTTTTGCAAATATGGGGCAGACATGATTTTTCATTCACTGCACTCTTTATCCATCCATCCATCCATCCATCCATTTTTATCCGCTTATCCGGGGTCGGGTCGCGGGGGTAGCAGCCTAAGTAGGGAGGCCCAGACTTCCCTCTCCCCAGCCACTTGGAGCAGCTCCTCTGGGGGAATCCCAAGGCGTTCCCAGGCCAGCCGAGAAACATAGTCCCTCCAGCGTATCCTGGGTCTTCCTCTGGGTCTCCTCCCGGTGGGACATGCCCGGAACACCTCACCAGGGAGGCGTCCAGGAGGCATCCTAACCAGATGCCCGAGCCACCTCAACTGGCTCCTCTCGATGTGGAGAAGCAGCGGCTCTACTCCGAGTCCCTCCCGGATGACTGAGCTTCTCACCCTATCTCTAAGGGAGAGTCCAGCCACCCTGCGGAGAAAACTCATTTCAGCCGCTTGTATCCGAGATCTTGTTCTTTCGGTCATAACCCAGAGCTCATGACCATAGATGAGGGTGGGAACGTAGATCGATCGGTAAATTGAGAGCTTTGCCTTGTGACTCAGCTCTCTCTTCACCACGACAGACCGGTACAGCGCCCGCTTCACTGCGGACGCTGCACCTATCCGCCTATCGATCTCACGCTCCAGTTTTCCCTCATTCGTGAACAAGACCCCGAGATACTTAAACTCCTCCACTTGGGGAAGGACCTCCTCCCCGACCCGGAGAGGGCATGCTACCCTTTTCCGGCTCAAGACCATGGCCTCGGATTTGGAGGAACTGATCCTCATCCCGGCCGCATCACATTCAGCTGCAAACCGCTCCAGCGAAAGCTGTAGATCACGAACTGATGAAGCCAATAGGACCACATCATCTGCAAAAAACAGAGAAGCGATTCTAAGGCCACCAAAACGGATCCTCTCAACACCTTGGCTGCGCCTAGAAATTCTGTCCATAAAAGTTATGAACAGAATCGGTGACAAAGGGCAACCTTGGCGGAGTCCAACTCTCACAGGAAACGAGCCTGACTTACTGCCAGCGATGCGGACCAAGCTCTGACACCGGTCGTACAGGGACCCAACAGCCCGTATCAAAGGGCCCGGTACCCCATACTCCCGGAGTACCCCCCACAGAACCCCCCGAGGGACGCGGTCGAATGCCTTTTCCAAGTCCACAAAGCACATGTAAACTGGTTGGGCAAACTCCCACGCACCCTCCAGGACCCTGCTGAGGGTGTAGAGCTGGTCTAGTGTTCCACGACCAGGACGAAAACCACACTGCTCCTCCTGAATCCGAGGTTCGACTATCCGACGGACCCTCCTCTCCAGAACCCCTGAATAGACCTTACCAGGGAGGCTTAAGAGTGTGATCCCCCTATAGTTGGAACACACCCTACGGTCCCCCTTTTTGAATAGGGGAACCACCACCCCAGTCTGCCAATCCAAGGGAACTGCCCCCGATGTCCACGCGATATTGCAGAGTCGCGTAAGCCAACACAACCCCACAACATCCAGAGCCCTAAGGAACTCAGGACGAATCTCATCCACCCCCGGAGCCCTGCCACCACGGAGCTTTTTAACCACCTTGGCGACCTCAGCACCAGAGATTGGAGAGCCCGACCCAAAATCCCCAGGCTCCGCTTCCTCAGTGGAAGACGTGCCAGTAGGATTGAGGAGGTCTTCGAAGTATTCCGCCCACCGACTCACAACATCCCGAGTTGAGGTCAACAGCACGCCATCCCCACCATAAATGGTGTTGGTCGCGTACCGCTTTCCCCCCCTGAGACGCCGGATGGTGGACCAGAATCGCCTCGAAGCCGTACGGAAGTCATTCTCCATGGCCTCTCCGAACTCCTCCCACGCCCGAGTTTTTGCCTCAGCAACCACCCGAGCCGCATGCCGCTTGGACTGCCGGTACCTATCTGCTGCTTCCGGGGTCCCACAGGCCAAAAAGGCCCAATAGGACTCCTTCTTCAGCTTGACAGCATCCCTCACCGCCGGTGTCCACCACCGGGTTCGAGGGTTGCCACCACGACAGGCACCAACAACCTTGCGGCCACAACTCCGATAAGCTGCCTCGACAATAGAGGCGCGGAACATGGCCCACTCGGACTCAATGTCCCCCGCCTCCCTCGGAACGTGTTCAAAGCCCTCCCAGAGGTGGGAGTTAAAGCTCCGTCTTACGGGAGACTGCCAGACGTTCCCAGCAGACCCTCACAATACGTTTGGGTCTGCCAGGTCTGACCGGCATCCTCCCCCACCATCGGAGCCAACTCACCACCAGGTAGTGGTCAGTTGACAGCTCCGCCCCTCTCTTCACCCGAGTGTCCAGGACATGCGGCCGCAGATCAGATGAGACGACAACAAAGTCGATCATCGAACTGCGACCTAGGGTGTCCTGGTGCCAAGAGCACATATGGACACCCTTATGCCTGAACATGGTGTTCGTTATGGACAATCCATGACGAGCACAGAAGTCCAACAACAGAACACCACTCGGGTTCAGATCAGGGGGGCCGTTCCTCCCAACCACACCCCTCCAGGTCTCACTGTCATTGCCCACGTGAGCGTTGAAGTCCCCCAGCAGAACAAGGGAGTCCCCAGGAGGCGCACCCTCCAATACCCCCTCCAAGGACTCCAAAAAGGGTGGGTAATCTGCGCTGCCGTTCGGCGCATAGGCACAAACAACAGTCAGAGCCCGTCCCCCCACACGTAGGCGAAGGGAGGCTACCCTCTCGTTCACCGGGGTGAACCCCAACGTACAGGCACCAAGATGGGGGGCAACAAGTATGCCCACTCCTGCTCGGCGCCTCTCACCAGGGGCAACTCCAGAGTGGAAGAGTGTCCAACCCCTCTCAAGGAAACTGGTTCCAGAGCCAGAGCCATGCGTTGAGGTGAGTCCGACTATTTCTAGCCGGAACCTCTCAACCTCACACACTAGCTCAGGCTCCTTCCCCACCAGAGAGGTGACATTCCATGTCCCAATGGCCAGCTTCTGTAGCCGAGGATCAGACCGCCAGGGTCCCCGCCCTCGGCCACCACCCATCCCACAATGCACCCGACCCCTTTGGCCCCTCCCACAGGTGGTGAGCCCATGGGAAGGGGGACCCACGTCTCCTCTTCGGGCTGTGCCCGGCCGAGCTCCATGGGTAAAAGCCCGGCCACCAGGCGCTCGCCAACGTGCCCCACCTCCGGGCCTGGCTCCAGAGTGGGGCCCCGGTGACCCGCGTCCGGGCGAGGGAACATTGTGTCCATTTATTTTACTCATCATAAGGGGTCTTTGGGCTGCGCTTTGTCTGGTCCCTCACCTAGGACCTGTCTGCCTTGGGTGACCCTACTAGGGGCATGAAGCCCCTGACAGCATAGCTCCTAGGATCATTGGGACACTCAAACCCCTCCACCACGGTAAGGTGGCAGCTTTATTTGAGCATGAATTACTATATCATTACTGTTTATGTATTGATTTGATTAATGTAATTTTGATTATGCTTTTTCTGTAATGGATATCACACTGAAGTGAGCAAACAAGACAACTTACATATTACAACATATGTTTCACATAGTGGTGCTGATACTGTATAGCTCACGTCGATTTAGAAAACCTCTCTTTTAAACCGAATAAATGACATTATGTATCATTAACCATTTTGTTTGTGCACTTTTTGTATTGACTAGAAAATATTCTGCCAAACTCAAAGTAGTTGTAAGGTAAAAAAGGTCTATATAAAGACAACCATTCGTACTATTATCTTAAAAGATAAATGTCTGCAGAATGCACCTCAAAGTTCTTACTGTAATTAGATTTATAGAGTGTAAGCTGTTATTTATATAATTTGTGTTGAAACACTGTACAAGAGTTGAAAATTTTGAATAACACTTGTCAGCCATCATTGTACTTCACATGTTTATTTAAAAAATATGTATTGAGGTAGTTCTGCACAGAGCTTCTATAAGATGAACTGAAACACACATTTACACATTTAGTCTGGATTAATAAGGAAAATCAAGGCATTGCTCTCTGGAACCGCTCAGATCTGGTTGATCCAGGGATCAAATGTAGCTTAAAAAACAGGGATCTAAGATCATTTTGACAAAATTTGCTTCAATCCTCAGACTGATGTGATGAGTCACATACATTTACAATAAGAATACATAGCTAGTGTGTGTTTAAAAACACACCCAAAATATATTTATATGTACACACACAAATTAAATATAAATCACCAAACACCAAATAATTCACAATGTCTGCGTAGGTCACAGCTGGTAAGGTCTTCTCATCTTCTGACATGTTGGAGAGCCGGTATGGGTCTTGGCTGCCAATTATCTGTATTTTATCCAAATAACGTTCCTTTGCTGCAGGCTGAAGCTGGTCCACATACTCTCTTGCAGCTTCTGTCTTCTTTACAGAGGTTTGTTTTCCAGACAACAAGGTCAAATCAGAAATAAAACTGGAGCTCCGACTTCAACTACTGTGTGTTCACAGCGCGAGTATCTCCAAAATGGCGGCGCTTCCGGTATTGCGCAATCGGTGAAAGGGGTCTATACAGCAAACGGAAAAACAGCTAGCAGAAATAAATCGAGCAGAAAAGGGAGCAGCAAAAAAAAGGCAAAGCAAAACCAGTCTTTCCTCTGGTATGGTACCTGAAAATTTTAAACATGCATTTGTTTGCCCTCTACTTAAAAAAGCAGGCCTTGACCCCTCTCTCTGCTCCAACTTCAGGCCTATCTCTAATCTTCCTTTTATTTCTAAACTGTTGGAG
>JBBPBX010048716.1:0-16425 GCA_038048925.1 Garcialebias charrua
AGACACCCCCACCACACCAGACTGCACAAACTGCATTCCAATGTTTCCACCAGGTAAGTAAGACTCTGCTTGCACTTCCCCCCTTAGTCAGAAGAGAGGCCCTGAACTGAATTCACACATAACAGACCCTGAAGTTATCTCACAGTTGAACATTTTGGGATATCCACTGAACGGAAAGCTTTGTCTGCTCCAGAACAGTTTTATGCATAAAATTGTCTCATTCTGCTGTGCTGACTATCCTGTAACTTTGATGTTCTGTCAAATAAATTATTTTGCTTACAAGTACTGTCTCTCTCCTTGTCCTTGGCACTTGTATATACGGTGCGTGCCGGCACATGCAGGTGGCCCATTGCTGTGTTCTAAAACATGCTTGACCTATTGTTGTCTGTCACCTGACGGACAGACACAGGTCACATGACATGAAGTCAACTGACGGACCGACATAGGTCACACGACATGAGGTCAACTGACGGACCGACACAGGTCACATGACATGAGGTCAACTGACGGACCGACAAAGGTCACATGACCTGAGGTCAAGTGACGGACCAACACAGGTCACATGACCTGAGGTCAAGTGACAGACCAACACAGGTCACACGACATGAAGTCAACTGACAGACCGACACAGGTCACATGACATGAGATCAAGTGACGGACCGACACAGGTCACATGACCTGAGGTCAAGTGACGGACCAACACAGGTCACATGACCTGAGGTCAACTGACAAAACGACACAAGTCACATGACATGAAGTCAACTGACGGACCGACACTGGTCACACGACATGAGGTCAACTGACGGACCGACACAGGTCACATGACCTGAGGTCAAGTGACGGACAGACATAGGTCACACGGCATGAGGTCAACTGACGGACCGACACTGGTCACACGACATGAGGTCAACTGACGGACCAACACGGGTCACTTGACCTGAGGTCAACTGACGGACCGACATAGGTCACACAACATGAAGTCAACTGATGGAATGACACTGGTCACTCGACATGAGTTCAACTGACGGACCGACACAGGTCACACGGCATGAGGTCAACTGACGTACCGACACAGGTCACACGGCATGAGGTCAACTGACATACCGACACAGGTCACATGACCTGAGGTCAACTGACGGACCGACACAGGTCACATGACCTAAGGTCAACTGACTGACCGACACAGGTCACATGACCTGAGGTCAACTGACGGACCGACATAGGTCACACGACATGAAGTCAACTGATGGACCGACACTGGTCACTCGACATGAGGTCAACAGACGGACCGACACAGGTCACACGGCATGAGGTCAACTGACGTACCGACATAGGTCACATGACCTGAGGTCAACTGACGGACCGACACAGGTCACATGACCTGAGGTCAACTGACTGACCGACACAGGTCACATGACCTGAGGTCAAGTGACGGACTGACACAGGTCACATGACCTGAGGTGAACTGACGGACCAACACAGGTCACATGACCTGAGGTCAAGTGACGGACCAACACAGGTCACATGACCTGAGGTCAAGTGACGGACCAGCACAGGTCACACAACATGAAGTCAAGTGACGGACCAACACAGGTCACATGACCTGAGGTCAACTGACAAAATGACACAGGTCACACGACATGAAGTCAACTGACGGACCGACACAGGTCACACGGCATGAGGTCAACTGACGTACCAACACAGGTCACATGACCTGAGGTCAACTGACACAACGACACAGGTCACATGACATGAAGTCAACTGACGGACCGACACAGGTCACATGACCTGAGGTCAACTGACGGACCGACACAGGTCACACGACATGAGGTCAACTGACGGACCGACACAGGTCACATGACCTGAGGTCAACTGACGGACCGACACAGGTCACATGACCTGAGGTCAACTGACGGACCAACACAGGTCACATGACCTGAGGTCAAGTGACGGACTGACACAGGTCACATGACCTGAGGTGAACTGACGGACCAACACAGGTCACATGACCTGAGGTCAAGTGACGGACCAACACAGGTCACATGACCTGAGGTCAACTGACAAAACGACACAAGTCACATGACATGAAGTCAACTGACGGACCGACACTGGTCACACGACATGAGGTCAACTGACGGACCAACACGGGTCACTTGACCTGAGGTCAACTGACGGACCGACATAGGTCACACAACATGAAGTCAACTGATGGAATGACACTGGTCACTCGACATGAGTTCAACTGACGGACCGACACAGGTCACACGGCATGAGGTCAACTGACGTACCGACACAGGTCACACGGCATGAGGTCAACTGACATACCGACACAGGTCACATGACCTGAGGTCAACTGACGGACCGACACAGGTCACATGACCTGAGGTCAACTGACTGACCGACACAGGTCACATGACCTGAGGTCAACTGACGGACCGACATAGGTCACACGACATGAAGTCAACTGATGGACCGACACTGGTCACTCGACATGAGGTCAACAGACGGACCGACACAGGTCACACGGCATGAGGTCAACTGACGTACCGACATAGGTCACATGACCTGAGGTCAACTGACGGACCGACACAGGTCACATGACCTGAGGTCAACTGACGGACTGACACAGGTCACATGACCTGAGGTGAACTGACGGACCAACACAGGTCACATGACCTGAGGTCAAGTGACGGACCAACACAGGTCACATGACCTGAGGTCAAGTGACGGACCAGCACAGGTCACACAACATGAAGTCAAGTGACGGACCAACACAGGTCACATGACCTGAGGTCAACTGACAAAATGACACAGGTCACACGACATGAAGTCAACTGACGGACCGACACAGGTCACACGGCATGAGGTCAACTGACGTACCAACACAGGTCACATGACCTGAGGTCAACTGACACAACGACACAGGTCACATGACATGAAGTCAACTGACGGACCGACACAGGTCACATGACCTGAGGTCAACTGACGGACCGACATAGGTCACACGACATGAGGTCAACTGACGGACCGACACAGGTCACATGACCTGAGGTCAACTGACGGACCGACACAGGTCACAAGACCTGAGGTCAAGTGACGGACTGACACAGGTCACATGACCTGAGGTGAACTGACGGACCAACACAGGTCACATGACCTGAGGTCAAGTGACGGACCAACACAGGTCACATGACCTAAGGTCAAGTGACGGACCAGCACAGGTCACACAACATGAAGTCAACTGACGGACCAACATAGGTCACATGACCTGAGGTCAAGTGACGGACCAACATATGTAGCCCACTGAAAGGGACCGGGGGATTTAGAAGCCAAGTTCACTTGCGCAAAAAAGCGCAGCCTTAGTCAAATTAGTGTGCCCCCTCCTGTGGTGCGCCAGTAATGGCCTTATTTACAAAACAAAAGCGCCTGTTAACAGCTCATTATAGGATGTTAGCTAAAATCCTTCGGGTCACTCGACCCGTCTCTGGGTTCCAAAGGTAGAAATGCTGAATGACCCTTCTCTGGGACTTCTAGTGTTAAGAAAGTAGTTGAAAAAGTTGAATAAGCTTAAAGTAAAATAAAGTAGCAAGAACACATTTGCTGAAAGAAGCAGAAATTAACATAAATAGTGGAAATGATCTGGAAAAAAGCTGAAATTAGCACAAAACAGCTAAAAAGTATAGTTCAAATTGCAGAAAGAAGCTTAAGTTGGCAGAAAGAAGTGGCAAGAGCACATTTTTGCTGAAGTAGTCTGAAAAAAGTTTAAATGAGTGGAAAAAAATATGGAATTAGCTGAAAAAAGCTAAAATTAACACAAACAGCTAAAGCTGACATAGCAGAAAAAACTGAAACGAAAAGATATACTGTGAATTGAAATGAGCATTACAAGTTGAAATTAGCAGAATGAAGTTATAAGAAGTACAAAATCTTGTAGTTAGCAGAACGAACATGAAACAAGCACACAACTGTTGAAAAAACAGCTGAAATCAGCTGAAAGTAGATGAAAATATGTTTCAATTGCACAAGGGAGATGGAAGAATCTGAACCCGAACACAATGTGAAAGGAGTAGTAAAAGGTTGTCAACAGGTCTAAAAATGTGAAGGATGGAAAATGAGCTCAATTAAATTTCTATGAGGACAAAACTTGAAAAATATGGGAAGGGAATCACATCAAAATATATGGAAGAAAAATGGATGACAATAGAGTGAATGCTCCATAGGCGTTCACAAAATACAATTTTAGGTGAGACCTTGCTTTAAGGTAAAAAATGTGACATTTGGATGAACCAGTTAGAGAATGTAAATGTTGTAATCTCCTCTAAAAGAAGGGAGAACCACTGAATGTGTGTGCCCATGTGTATCTTGGCTCAACCCACTAAATCCTCCGGCTGTTGTTCTTATCTTTTGAAATTTGGCAGCTTCCCTCTGTACGTGTGTGCGTACTTCGATGCTGAGATGTGTGGGGAAAAAGTCTGTGTGTGTGTGCTTAAAGTCTGGGTATGCTAATAGAGTCCTCCTTTTCTCTCCCACTTACTTCTTTAACTTGCACCCTGCAACTCCCCGTCACACTCCCAGCTCTGCCTTTGCTCCTCGGTTATGGCCTACTTCTTTTCTAATCATGTGACCAGATGGCGGCAGCAGCGGCGACTGAGGGAAAGAGCTGCAGGTCCAAAAATGCTGCAGAACCCAGGATGCAGAAGGGGCACCTCTCTCTTCTCTTCGCCTCTTGAGAGTCTTCCAGTCGGTAATTAGTCGACGTTGCCTCTGGTGCATCTGTGTGTGTGTGAAAGAGTTTAGTGACAAGCTGCTCTCTCGTCTCAGTTTAAATCTTTGCTCCTCTGCATGTTAACTACTTTCTACTCAGAAGTGCTGTTTGACACATGCAAAGAGGTTGGCTTATTTGTGGAGGAATTAAACCGGTGACCTTTGAGTAACAGGATGATATCTGCTGGTTTTCAGCCACAACAAACCCTCCAGGGACTGTCTGCTGGTGCATTCACCAACCATCAGCAGCAAAGCATCACTTCACATTGCAGCCATGTTGTATGGTTAATTATACTTAAAGACACAGTTCAGATTTTTTGAGTTTGTTGACAGAAAGAATCAAGGTTAAATGAAAAAGCTGGAAATATTTGGCTGTTTTTAATAATATTGCTGTCCCAAAAAGTCTTAGCTCGTGGTTTTGCAACCTGCTTTTTTTTCTACTAACTTCCTGCGTTATTTTACTTGATTGTCATTGATTTTCACCTGTTTTTATTTTAAGCTTCTTATTGCATTTAGGTCGGTCATTGTGCACGTTTGCACGTTTTAAAACCTTTTCCATTTAAGATCTTGCCTTTTGCTAGAGAAGTCACTTTCACTGATTGTTTTACTGAAAACAAAAATGTGAGATGCTAGGCCAAGATACAAGAACAAAATCTTCTTGATCTTCTTCTTCCAGGATTATGACACAGTAATTTCAGTGTCTATTTGACCTAGTTAATGGTGCTGAACACACACACACACACACACATTACTGTTAGTTCAAGTCCGAGTTACAAAGATTTACAAAGGTGCAAAGATGAACAGAAACAAATCCCAATCCATTTTTAGGGTCAAGTACATAAACAGTTTATTGCAAGAAAAGCTGGCTCAAATAAAATGTGCCTCAACTCAGCAGATTGTCCAATTCTTCACTCAGAAAATGATTGATCGTGTTTCAGTAAGGGTTCAAATCTATATATTTCTGTGTCAGTAAAAGAATACACATCAGAATGGGTTTGTTACTCTTTTTCACCAACTCATTATTAAAATATGCACGTTGTTTAAAGTTAATTTCTTAGACTGTATGCTCCACTCAGTGTCCGTGTAAACAAGCTGCATAATCAGTACTCAGCATGCATGACAACTCATCAACAAGTCTGACTCTAAAAAGGTAGGAAGCCTAAAGCCTGAACAAAAGACTGAACATGAAATTAGCAGATTAAAGGAGATTGATCTGAGCCTTAAACAACAACAATGCACAGGTGGTATAGCAACACCAAAACCACTTTGTTCCTTAAGACTTTATTAAATCCTTGTTAACAAAGATGACCAGTGACATAGTTACAAACTAGCTTGATTTTATGATAATTGGAAACTATTACTTTTGCTGATTTCCCGTCAGTCGGTACAACCCGAACAGTTACTGTATTGTGTGAATGTTCATGAAGCATTCACACGATTGTGATCCATTTGTATTCCATATGTTTTTCTGCATCGTTCTGCTTCCACAATTTTTGTGCTAGTTCAACAAATAATATCAAAACATTCTTTCAGGACAATCTATGACTTTTGGTATTGGTGCAACTTTAGCTTTTTTGAAATATTTAGCCTTTTCTACCACTTTTTCCTCATAGAAAATTAATTGAGCTCATTTAACAGCCTTCAAATCTTTAGATGTGTTTGCAACCTTTAACTGCTCCTTTCACATTTTGTTCTGGTTCAGCTTCTTTCAACTTCTTTGTGCAAATTTAAACATATTTCAGCCACTTTCAGCTGTTTTTCCAGCTATTTTGTGCTCCTTTTATTTGTGCTAACTACAACATTTTACTGTATGTTTATTATAATTTCTTTCTGCTAATTTCACCTTATTATGCTCCTTTCAGTTTATTTCTACAAGTTTCAACTTTTTCTGCTGTTTCAACTACTATTTAGCTGTTTAAATGCTAATTTTAGCTTTTATTGGCTTATTTCACTTTTTTGCACCCATTTTAACTTTTTTCAGCCTAATTTAACAAAAATGTGCTCTCTCCACTTCCTTCTGTTAATGTAAGCTTCTTTTAGATTTTTTAGCTGTTTTTCAACAGTTTTTTAGTTTTGTTGCTAATTTGAACTTTTTCAGTTAATATCCACTTTTAAGTGCTCATTTCTGCTTCTTTCAGTCTAAATGGGTAAACATGTGTTCTTTACATCTTCTGCTAATTTAAGCTTGTTCTACATTTTCAGCTATCAGTACTTAGTTTTACTTGTAGCATTTTCAGCTAATTTCAGCAGTTTTCAGATAAATTTAACTTATTTTTTAACATTTTCTGCTACATTCAGCCTAATTAACTTTTTTCTGCTAATTTTAGTATTTTTCTGCTAATTTCAGCTTTTTATGCCCTTTTCAGATACAGTATACTTTTTAGCAGTGACGTGCGGTCAGGGGAGGCAAGTGAGGCCACACCTCACCTTTCATCATGGAAAGAAAAAAATGTAAATTCAAATTGAAAAAATAAATGTAATTATTGTATTTATCCTTTGATTTGTACTATAAACTTATTTTACTTAGCACTTTGAGATTTTTATTAATGAAAAGTGCATTATAAATGGAATTCATTAATATTATTATTATTACTTAAAACTAAACCAGTTTTAAGTTATTTTTTATTCAAAATCACCGATTTTTCTTATTTAGCATTCAAAGACTGAGAAGAGACGTGCACAGAGAGGCAGTGGCACCGGCAGCTGCGCCGCACGATTGCGCAATCACTCGGCTGACTGTGCTGCAGCTGCAGTGAGCTCGTATTCTTTTATGTCACTATTAAAATGTCCAAATACTTTTGCTATATAAACTACATTTCTATAGTTTAGCTGGTGAATATAATGTCTAGTGTTTTTGTCTAAAACTGTGTGTGTTGAGCGTTCATAAAACGGCTAATGTGCCGTGTGAGGCATGCCTCGAGGAGGCGGGGCTAGTGAGCCCAGGGATCCTGCTTGTTTGAGCCTCCTCCGCTCCACTGCAGGAGGAGGAAGTGACAGTGCTACAATTTAATGCAGTGATTCAGTTTTTTTTCCTGATTGGCTATAATTTCACAATGGAGGATTATATTTCTGATCAAGGAAGGCTTTCTTCTGATCTCCATGGAGGCAGAGAGACTTTTAAAACTGAAAGCCGACAACTAAGGAAGACTTCTACAAAAAAGTCACTGACGCCTTTATTCAGAAGGAGAGGCGCATGGACTTCATTTATTTGTTATTTAATTTAATTTATTTATTCATTTTACATTAAAAACCAGAAGAAAAAGAAAAAACCATATCACATATGTGAAAGAATACGAAGAAATCTTATTTTATCTGCCCCTTTTTTCATAAACAAAACAAGTTCAAACAATCAATTAAAACAATAATTATCTATAAGTAACAGAGCAAAAAGAGCAACTTTTCACAATCTACAAATATCTAGAACATTAAACACTTAACTAAAAGTTTTAGTATTTTGTTAACAATTTAGTTTTGATCATTTTTTTAAACATAAGCACAGAGTTTACATTTTTGACATAATTTCCCAAACCATTCCACAATTAAACTCCCTGTATTGAAATAAACCGTCCCTTCAAACTAGTTCTATACCTTGCCTTTGCAAAAATTTCAGTTCCCTTTAGACTGTAGCAGCTTTCTCTCTTAACAAAATACATTTGAACATTTGAGGGTTCTATCCATCCATCCATCCATTTTCTTCCGCTTATCCGGGGTCGGGTCGCGGGGGTAGCAGCCTAAGTAGGGAGGCCCAGACTTCCCTCTCCCCAGCCACTTGGAGCAGCTCCTCTGGGGGAATCCCAAGGCGTTCCCAGGCCAGCCGAGAAACATAGTCCCTCCAGCGTGTCCTGGGTCTTCCTCTGGGTCTCCTCCCGGTGGGACATGCCCGGAACACCTCACCAGGGAGGCGTCCAGGAGGCATCCTAACCAGATGCCCGAGCCACCTCAACTGGCTCCTCTCGATGTGGAGAAGCAGCGGCTCTACTCCGAGTCCCTCCCGGATGACTGAGCTTCTCACCCTATCTCTAAGGGAGAGTCCAGACACCCTGCGGAGAAAACTCATTTCAGCCGCTTGTATCCGAGATCTCGTTCTTTCGGTCACAACCCAAAGCTCATGACCATAGATGAGGGTGGGAACGTAGATCGATCGGTAAATTGAGAGCTTTGCCTTTCGACTCAGCTCTCTCTTCACCACGACAGACCGGTACAGCGCCCGCTTCACTGCGGACGCTGCACCTATCCGCCTATCGATCTCACGCTCCAGTTTTCCCTCATTCGTGAACAAGACCCCGAGATACTTAAACTCCTCCACTTGGGGCAGGACCTCCTCCCCGACCCGGAGAGGGCATGCTACCCTTTTCCGGCTCAAGACCATGGCCTCGGATTTGGAGGAACTGATCCTCATCCCGGCCGCATCACACTCGGCTGCAAACCGCTCCAGCGAAAGCTGTAGATCACGATCTGATGAAGCCAATAGGACCACATCATCTGCAAAAAACAGAGAAGTGATTCTAAGGCCACCAAAACGGATCCCCTCAACACCTTGGCTGTGCCTAGAAATTCTGTCCATAAAAATTATGAACAGAATCTGTGACAAAGGGCAACCTTGGGGGAGTCCAACTCTCACCGGAAATGAGCCTGACTTACTGCCGACAATGCGGACCAAGCTCTGACACCAGCCGTACAGGGACCTAACAGCCCATATCAAAGGGCCTGGTACCCCATACTCCCGGAGTACCCCCCACAGAACCCCCCGAGGGACGCGGTCGAATGCCTTTTCCAAGTCCACAAAGCACATGTAAACTGGTTGGGCAAACTCCCACGCGCCCTCCAGGACCCTGCTGAGGGTGTAGAGCTGGTCCAGTGTTCCACGACCAGGACGAAAACCACATTGCTCCTCCTGAATCCGAGGTTCGACTATCCGACGGACCCTCCTCTCCAGAACCCCTGAATAGACCTTACCAGGGAGGCTTAAGAGTGTGATCCCCCTATAGTTGGAACACACCCTACGGTCCCCCTTTTTGAATAGGGGAACCACCACCCCAGTCTGCCAATCCAAGGGAACTGCCCCCGATGTCCACGCGATATTGCAGAGTCGCGTAAGCCAACACAACCCCACAACATCCAGAGCCCTAAGGAACTCAGGGCGAATCTCATCCACCCCCGGAGCCCTGCCACCGCGGAGCTTTTTAACCACCTCGGTGACCTCAGCACCAGAGATTGGAGAGCCCGACCCAAAGTCCCCAGGCTCCGCTTCCTCAGTGGAAGACGTGCCAGTAGGATTGAGGAGGTCTTCGAAGTATTCCGCCCACCGACTCACAACATCCCGAGTTGAGGTCAACAGCACGCCATCCCCACCATAAATGGTGTTGGTCGCCTACCGCTTTCCCCCCCTGAGACGCCGGATGGTGGACCAGAATACATAGTTCCCATGTGACGTCACATCTTTGGAATTTCTGGGGTTTTCCGCATGTGTGGAGGCGGACCAGCAGTTGCAGGACAGTCTACTGGATGTCTATTTTTCACGTTGTTTTTTTGTTGTTGTTAATTTCTAATTAATTACAATGGTTACTTCGTGTTGGGTCAGTGGATGTTCCAGTCGGGTAGATGTTTGGGCAACGCGCAGGTTTCACTTAATCCAAAAAAAGTAAACGTGAAGGTTTTATCTCATCGGAGAAGCTCACAGCTGAGCAGCCCCATCGCTCTCTGACTGCTCGGATCTGCTCAGAAGACGTCTGCTTTTGGCCGGTAAACAAAGTATTCTACATAAATCATTTTGTGAAACAATGTCAGAACAATGTTAGAGTACAACTGTCTGTGTGTTAGATCTGTTTTATTTTTATTTTTAGCAACACCGTCTTGCTGTGTGTAGCTTAGCATGTCGCTAACGTGACAAAGGGCTCTTCATGCCTGGACCACGGTCTCCCCTCCGGTCCTCCGGGACCAGCGGGGAGACCGCCCCAGTGGGGGAAGGAGGACGGGAGCCAAGTCGTGCGGTCGATGCGTCTGTCCCATGGGACGTGCCCCCGCGGCCGCAACGGATCCACGCCGTCCGACCTACCTGAGCTCGCCGCGAGCCTCCGTGCGACGGACCCTCCGCTCCGGATGCTAACGCGACATGCTAACTTCCAACACGGTAACACTCAAAGTGCTGGTTCTGGTCCGTGTTGAGCCTGGACTTTTTTTGGCTGTGTGTTATTTTAGTTAAACCTTTATTTAGCTGGTTAGATATGATTGAGACAGTTTACACATCTTTTTTGGATTTAAAGCTGTGAAGCTCCTCGGTGTGCGCTCCTCGTAGTAATTAAATAATTAATGATATCAGAGTAACTACTTGGTGACAAGTTGTCCGCTTCGTCTGCCATGATTTCTTTCTCCAACTCATTCAACTCTGACCACTGCCATTTTGCTCTTGTGCCTTGGTGAAGCTAGTAATGTATTTAGCTGTGGTAGCTCAAGTCTGTTTGTCCGCCATTTCTGCCTTTACGGGTGGCGAAAAACCCGGTATTGCGCAATACTCGCCACGTGTGTGGGAACTATGTATCGCCTCGGAGCCATACGGAAGTCATTCTCCATGGCCTCTCGGAACTCCTCCCACGCCCAAGTTTTTGCCTCAGCAACCACCCGAGCCGCATGCCGCTTGGACTGCCGGTACCTATCTGCTGCTTCCGGGGTCCCACAGGCCAAAAAGGCCCAATAGGACTCCTTCTTCAGCTTGACAGCATCCCTCACCGCCGGTGTCCACCACCGGGTTCGAGGGTTGCCACCACGACAGGCACCAACAACCTTGCGGCCACAACTCTGATAAGCTGCCTCGACAATAGAGGCGCGGAACATGGCCCACTCGGACTCAATGTCCCCCGCCTCCCTCGGAACGTGTTCAAAGCTCTCCCGGAGGTGGGAGTTAAAGCTCCGTCTTACGGGAGACTCTGCCAGACGTTCCCAGCAGACCCTCACAATACGTTTGGGTCTGCCAGGTCTGACCGGCATCCTCCCCCACCATCGGAGCCAACTCACCACCAGGTAGTGGTCAGTGGACAGCTCCGCCCCTCTCTTCACCCGAGTGTCCAGGACATGCGGCCGCAGATCAGATGAGACGACAACAAAGTCGATCATCGAACTGCGACCTAGGGTGTCCTGGTGCCAAGAGCACATATGTACACCCTTATGCCTGAACATGGTGTTCGTTATGGACAATCCATGACGAGCACAGAAGTCCAACAACAGAACACCACTCGGGTTCAGATCAGGGGGGCCGTTCCTCCCAACCACACCCCTCCAGGTCTCACTGTCATTGCCCACGTGAGCGTTGAAGTCCCCCAGCAGAACAAGGGAGTCCCCAGGAGGTGCACTCTCTATTCTATTACTACTCTATTCTATTACTAACAAAATATTATAGTCCACCAAATCATAAAACTTCAGTACTTTGAGTTGTTTAATAATATATTTGATGGATGACAGTAACGCTTTCTTGCAATAATTCTCACAGCTCTTTTCTGTAAAATAAAAATAGTTTAATTTAATTTACAAGTAAAGGTAAGACTAAAATGTTTTTTTCTCCAAACTAAATGTGCTTTTTGTGTGTTACAGTTTGTATGTGTAAAGATTACTGATATGACATTTTAAACACAACCCGTTAACTGCTGCCAATCAAATGGCAAATAAACTACACTGTAGGGTTCATGTATTATAAAAGAAGAAAATAATGCTATCCAAAGTATCCAAAGCACTGAAGAAGCTATGGCAGACAGAAGCCAAAACGTGGAGAACATTTTTTGTCTGTTTTTTATTATACATATGAAAAAAAACTGTGCAGTGCCTCACCAGCCATGAACCTCACCGCACGTCACTGCTTTTTAGCTGTTTTGTGCTAAATTTGGCTTTTTCAACTTTTTGAAAACTAATTTCAACTCCTTCCATTCACTTTTTTGAAAACTAATTTCAACTCCTTCCATTTCCTCCTGGTAGTTTTAAATTTCTCTCTGTCTTTTCAGCTGTTTTATTCCCTCTCTTATTTCAGCTTTTTATTTTTAGTTGA
Source organism: Garcialebias charrua (assembly GCA_038048925.1). Lineage (NCBI taxonomy): Eukaryota > Metazoa > Chordata > Actinopteri > Cyprinodontiformes > Rivulidae > Garcialebias > Garcialebias charrua. The sequence continues at coordinate 12,797 of JBBPBX010048716.1, forward strand.
TTTCCTAATTTTGTGGTAATTTAAATCAAATTCAGAAAATATGTGTTCTTTCTGCTTTTTTCTGCCAACTTAGGCTTGTTCTTCAATTTCAGCTACATTTCAGCATGTTTTTAGTTAATTTCAGTTAATTTTAAATGAAACCCTCAAACTCTGAACAGCAAATTCTTCAGCAATAAGCATTTGCAATTTTTCTAGTTTTCCAGTCAGTTTTTGTGAGTTTTATTAAAATCTTTGTTGTGAATTATGAGATATTTTGCTGACTGATAAAGAAATCCACAGTTAAATCCATTACTGCCCACCAAACTAACTTTTCAGTCATGGGCAGGTCTAATGATAAAAGCAAAGTATGAATAATTTCAACATCATTTGAATTGAAGGAGAGAAACTTTGACCAGCTGAAACAGCACCGGTGAAAACCTGAAATGGAAAACTGACCATTAAAAACAAGGTGACCATTAAAAAGAAGAAAAGAAGAACGTTTCCCCTTTAGCAGTTATAACAGATCTGAAAACAGAATTTAAAGAGTTTCTGGGGGAATATTTTAGCTCCTCTAACTATTCCAGTTTGATGCCATGCAAATGAGAAGCACCTCTTCAGACTAAGTGTGCCCTTGATCCTGTCGTCCTTCTGCTCATGTTGAACTGAATCACATTAGAACCCCCCCCACACACACACACACACAAACACACACAAACACACATTCACCAAGCCTTGTTTTAAATCTCCCAAACTCCAATTACCTCATTCACTCAAACCATCATATCTACACTCATCACTTTTCTCCTCTTACCCCATTATGCCACTGGCTCGTGCTCTTTCTTTAAAAGACGAGGCTAATAAGCGCACAAAGACAGGAAGTAAGAAAAAAACAGTCAATAGGTATACCTCATTATTTCTATCCATATTACAGGTGTCATTGTGCAGCGCCTCTTCCTCCTCGTCTGCTTCATTTAAGTAAAAAAAAAAATGAGAATGAACAATTGCTTGATAAATCTCTGCTGCATATCCTCGGTTCCTTTTCTTTCATGTGCATTAGCAGGACATTAAAAGGGTCGATAAATATCAAACAAGAAGATGTTGCATTTAGCTTGAGAGGCTTGCAGATTCCTGATAAAAACTGGTCTTTAGGTGTTCACTAGAAGTCTTTCTTTGTTTCTTTTTCGTACCCATCACACGTCTCTGATCCTCTTACCGCTGAATCAATACCGTGTGAACAATCGCACAGTGCAAAGACAGTACACAAATGAGGACAAACGCATAAAAACTCCAAACAAAACATTTTTGTATTCAATCGGTGTTTCGACTTTGTCTTCAGCTGAGCAAATAAAAACCATCCCCAGCCTGCGGAGAACCTGATTCAGATCCGCTCTGCCGTGTGTCATTTAATGTGTTCTGGATGCAAGGGTGAGAAGAGACATAAAAATAGTCCTTTTTATTCCATTCGATGGCTTGTTTTTCTGGTCCTCTCTCCAGGCTGGTTAAAGGTCTTTTTTTTAGAGCTGCAGCACGTAAAACAGACTGATAGTCTGACCTCTTACTGGCTGTCTGCATCGAACATCAAGGTGATCTTGTCCTTGAACACCTAGCTCACACTGGTCCTGTTTCAGTACCAGCTGCACTGAATTATGGCTACCTGTGGCAGTTACGCTCTTTCTCCACTTTGTTTTATTCCACCTGCTGATGGGAGGCTGGCCTACATGCAGTAATTATCAGTGTCACACTAAAAACAGTCTACATCATCAACTAAAGGCCCATCATTCCTTGAAGGAATGCACATCTAATTGTCACTTTTTGAAAGTTTCCCCAAATAATTCCAGATATTTTCCCAACTGACAGAACGAACGAACAGTTAATATTTTATCTGTTGTAGATAGCTTTGTGAACACCCGATTCGATCCGAAGCCGCTCCAACCTTTACACTGCTGTCAGTTCATTACAAAATAAAGTAGTCCTTTACGGCTCGACGTTTACGGACTTCCTCTTTCGCGTTTTTTCAAAGTAAGATTGTACACGAGAAAAAAAAAGATTGCACATGACACACGATTGTCAACTTTAAGATTACTCATGATTGGGACAGTACAGGGTACAGTAAAAAGTTAACGGAAGGAAAAAAAAGATACTTCTGACAGACGCCACCATTTTGTAGTTTTCTTTTAATACTGTATCCCGCTCATGATGACTACTTTCCCAGAAGCCAACAATCCCCTACCCAGAAGCTGTGAGAAAGGGAAAATGGAGGGAAAGTTTAGATCCAATCCAAAAAAGTTCAGTCCTTATTCATAGTGACGTGGGTGCTCAGTGGATGCAAAGAGCTGCACAAAACGGACTGGGAATTGGACAAGAGCCAGACTTCCAGAACCATCTGTCAATCTGAGTGCTGCTTGCCAGCCCAGGGAGGCTCTCCAGTGGGGAGATGTTGCTTGAAGGGTTCGGTGTTTTCTCCAGAGCTCACTGGGACCTTTTTCATCAGAAATTGTACTCGATCTGGACTATTGTGTGGTTTTGTTTGCGGTACGTAGCTACTGTTCAGTACATTTAAGTATACAGTATTGTTAAAATTACATAGATTTAAGCGTTTAGACATTGCAAGGGTGTGGGAAGGGTTTATAAAGCCTTAAAATATATATACAAAGTACTAGGAATGCATGATATTATTAGCATGGTATCGTATCGACCGATATTAGCGTTAAAGTTAAAGCTCCACTGACATGATCTTTTAACTTTTCAAAAAATGGCACAACATATATAAATATTAAGATAGACCTCTGACCGTTTTTGCTAAAATAATGTTAAATGAATGAAAATTCCTCTCAAAATAGTTTAAAATTAGCGCCGTTTTTTTACACCGTAAATCCGGATTTTCCGGTCACGTGACTGTGACGTCAGATAAAGGAATTGTGTCCGCCTGTTGTTGTTGTCAGCGGGTGGCTTTGCAACTGGGATTCATTGTCTTCAAGAACGGCTTTTTCTTTTCCTGTAACACTTGAAAATGCCGTCAGTTTGTGTCGCATTTGGGTGCTCTAATTTCGCCAGTGAAGAAGTGAGCCTTCACACTTTTCCAAAAGATGAGAAACTTAATCAAGAATGGACCAAAAACGTCCAGAGAACCAGGGAGAAATGGACTCCGAGTAAAACCTCTGTTCTCTGCAGCGAGCATTTTACAGCAGACTGTTTTGAACTTACACCAGGTTTACAAAAATCTCTCGGCTTAAAAGTAAGATTCAAAAAAGTTTTGAAACCGGGTTCTATTCCTACTATTTTTAAAAGAAAATCTACAGAAGAAAGTGAAGCCACCACATCGAAACAACGCAGAGGAGCTACAGTCGGAAAACTCACCAGAAAACGAGTAAGTCTTTCTGTAAACATAATCGGTGGAGTATATACTGTTTTAGATTATTCACGGAGTGTTTATTTAGAGTGTTGGACGATGCGACCCGGCCTCTTTGTTAGCTCATGACAACAAAGAGGCCACATGTCTAAGCTAACCGCTATTAGCTATTGTGGTATAAATAATCCTTGTAAACTTCACTATTCCAATTATCTAGTTTCCAATAACTTTATCTGCTTCAGACTAACTATTGGATTGCTTATATTCATGCGATTACTGACAATAATTACGTCTTCGACGA
>JBBPBX010048717.1:13348-25642 GCA_038048925.1 Garcialebias charrua
CTGTTATATTTATTATAACAGTTATAATAAATAAGTTATAATAAATAACAACAGTTATAATAAATATAACAGCTATAATAAATATAACGGTTGTAATAATAATATAACGGTTGTAATAGACAAGTTATAATAAAAAACAGTTATGATAAATATAACAAGAGTTATAATAAATATAACCGTTATAACAACAGTTATAATAAATAATAATAATTTAATAATTTGTCACATTTGTCATCTGTGTATGTTTCCCATACTTGACAGACGAAATTGGTCTTCTGCCTTTAACCCAACCACCACCAGGTGGTGCAGCGAGCAGCCGTAGTCAGCGCTCGGGGAGCTGGAGAATTAGATGTGCACTCATAGACACCCCAAGGTGTGTAGTGGCCGGGGCGCGAACCCGCGTCCTTCGGGTCCCAAGTCAAAAGCCTTAGCCACTACACCATCTTGGCTCCAATAACAGTTATAATAAATATAACAACAGCTATAATAAATATAATAACTGTTGTTATATTTATTATAGCTGTTATATTTATTATAACTGCCAACCACTAAACCACCATGCTGCTGACAGTGATGTGTGGAACTGTTCCTGAGCACATGCAGTGATGTCCACAACCGAATCAGACCTGTTTTAATGCTGTGGCCCCTGAGAGCCCCAAGACCTGGAGCATCCAGTAAATGACTTTCAGCCTCGTTCTTTGAGCTGTGAGGATTCTTCAGATTCTTGAACTCTTTTAATGATATAAACTGTAGTATCAAGTAATGGGGGAGTGGTGGGGCAGAGGTTAAAGAAGGTGGGCCTGTCATCGGAAGGTTGCTGATTCAACTCCCTGGCGAGACAATATCAACTTGTGGGTGGGAAAGGTGAAACACACCTATCTCCACCCACCCCACCCTGGACCCCCGAGCAAGGCCCCCAACCCCCACTATCCGCCCCCTCAGGTGCCCCAGATGACAGCCCCCCGCTCCACACAGAGGGCTGTGGTAGCTTGATGGTCTGTGTTTGCATCAGGAAGGACATCCGGCATAAAAACAATCGCCAAGTCTTCATGCAAGTTAGTTCACTGTGGTGACCCCTGAAGAAAGGAGCAGCTGAAATAAGAAAAATAAAATGATCATCAAATGATGGAAAATTCAAAGTGTTTTCACTTTTCTGTTGAACATTATTGTGAAATGGTTCCACTAGTTTTAGCCCGTTTTTGACAGACGGGTCAAGCCCATCTTTACTTCTGAGACGTGCAGCCTATAGGCTCTTTCTATACCTTGTCCTCTTGTTACTGATTAAAGTACAGGTAGTCCCCAACTTACGAGCGAGTTCCGTTCCTCCGACTATCTCGTAACACGAAATCTCGTATGTCGGAACCCAAAACACGTGTTGCTCGTAAGTCCAGATTTTCAGTCATAAGTCGGAAAATTTATGCTAGCGCTACTACGAACACTCGTTTTTCAACACAAACGTACATACTAGTTCATAAACATGCTCAGAAACTTGTTTACAAACTGTTAGCTAACACACTTTCATCTAAAAACACATAAAAGTGCTGTATTTTCTGTATGTTCTGTACTGTTCGTTAGTGAGCTTGTAATTCCGGAACCTCGTAAGTAAGAGCGCTCGTAAGTCAGGGACTACCTGTAACTAGTTAGAAAATTCACCTCCAGCTGTTTGTTCTTCATTACACTAACTGTTACAGCTTCTTCATGTGTTAAACTGCCATAACACTGAAAATAAACTTTTCTAAAACGGTATAATATATGTTTACTATGTTTCAGGATGAATAAAATAATCAGATTTGCACAACATTGAATTCTGTTTTTAGTTGTACATGATATTGAAAATGTAACTGGTTGATAATTTGTTTTCTTCTCACAAACGTCCATTTTTTCTCCCACAGGGTTGCTCTGTGCTGAAACGAGTCACCTCTGCTGGTTTCAGAACTTCAACTTAGTACTGTAATACACCATAGATTCCATGATCAAATGTCATGTTAAAATATCAAAATGTGAATTTAATGAGATGGACACATCATCATCATCTCTGTTATTGTAAGTAGCCATTCATTGGATTTGAGGTCAAGTTGTTTTTCTTTGTTGAAGTGGATTTAGATGGTTGTTTAAAGGTCGGGCTCAGCACTGCCTCTGGACTTTTCTTGGACCAGCTCTTTGGACTTGTCAGCGCTCATCCGTCCACAGGCTGTGCTGCATACTAACACAATGTGCCACGTTGTCTGCAACACATCAGGGTGGCCATTTTTAATATCTTTAAAAAAAAGTTATATGCAACAATAACCCTTCCTCTTTAAACAAAATGTATGATTAACAACAAATGTTCTGAAGTCAATAAAGACCGGACCAATTGTCTTTTTTTTTTTACTTTGTGAAAACAAGTTTTCTGCTCAGCTGTGTCAGGGGTCAGTATTCTTAACAACCCTCCTCATACAACTGTCATTAGTTCAATGCTTTCATACAAATCATGTCCCGTCACTTTGGAAATTCATCAGCTTCTCGATCGATTCAATTGATTATAAATATCGTCAGCTAGCGGTGGATGAACAACTTTAGGGGGATCCTTCTTTAAACACCACGAGCAATGACTGAGCTGAAGCTCGTTTGTTTCCCCTTCATACTGAATCCATCCATCCGTCCATCCATCCATCCAGGGCCAGCCCAAGGCATAAGCAAACTAAGCGGCTGCTTAGGGCCCCGGGGCCACCAGGGGGCCCCCTAAGTGGAATTTAATTTTTTTTAGTAATGATTTCTATATTATTCTAAAATTTTAAGCAGTGGCGGTCCGTCCTATGTGCGAACAGTGCGACCGCACAGGGCGCCATCCAGCAGGGGGCGCCATAAGAGGAGACCCCGCTCCTCGTTTTTTTATTTATTTAAATCTTTTACAACTTTTGTTTTTAACAACATAACACAGAACACTACCGCGCTGCTCCTGGGCCGCCCCACCCTTAATTTATTCACATGTCCTCAGTTTAATCACCGCAGCAGCTGCTGGGTGCATTTCCTCAACCCAGGTCGTCCGCCCCCCCTCCACTTTCACTTTCGTTTTTACGGAGGTGACACTACGTGCGGTCAGTGGAAAGATGGAAGAGAGGAAGAGTGAAGAGAAAGATTAAAAAGAGAGAGGCTCTGGAAACAGACACAGCTAAATGTGCAAACATTGACACATTTTTCACTCAAACAGCTGCAGTTTGTTAATGAGAGATCAAACAGGTAAGACATGCTGTTGAATTTTGCTGCAAAAAACCGTTCAAGTTAATTATCAAGTCAATGAATTTTGTGGTGTGTGGCATTGTGACATAACATACTGTTAAATAATTTAAATAATATTATATGAGTCTGGATGAAACTGGCCTGAATTGATCATAAGTCTTTGTAAAAAGGGGAGATTTGTGCAGTTATGACAATTTTTTAAACGTGATTTAGTGTCAGGAGTGATGAGGGGATTGTTCCTGTCAGTATGAAGGAACAGGTGAGCTGTTCTAACTGTGTGTGAACAAACAAGCATTAGTTCCAATATAAACACTTTCTAAACGACAGTAGTGACATTGTTATCATTAAAAGTAAGATAATAAATACATAAAGCAATGAAAGGGAATAGTATGAAAGTAATATGAAATAAGCCTGCATATTTTACCATTGAAAATATATTAATTGGTTAAGTCAAAATGTGTTTTCCATATCAAATGTGCTAAATCTTTACAGATAATTGTTCTGATGCAGGCTCAGTAAATGTAGTCCTCTGGACAGATTCTTCTTTGTATCAAAAAGACTTCTTCAGTCTGAGGAGCTGTGACAAACTCAGTCATCTTTCCTCCTTGATACAGAGGAACGATGGTTTGAGAGAGGAGTAAAGGAGGCCATCTTTGTGAAAAGAAACCGTCCATCATTAAACAGAGGTGGAGGCCTCCATGTTCAACTGTCCACCTCTCACAATGCTGTTATTGCTAGTATCTTACTGTTCATATAAAATATTTGATAATGTTCTTATAGAAACAATTCTTGAGTAATGTTCATAATGTGTTAATGCTACATGTTTGTCTCAGGCTACTTCTTGTTCTGCCATTAACTCATTATTGAATAGTTTATATATGTAGGTAAAACTAGATGTTGAACAACCCATTAAAATACACCAGAATGCAGGAAATGGCATCTATTTTATTCAAAAATTTCTGAGAGAGGACCCCCACTGGCAACCTAGCCGGGGGTGGGGGGTGGGCGCCATTGGGGTTGCTCGCACAGGGCGCCAAATAGGCTAGGACCGCCTCTGATTTTAAGTTCAGCTTTTGCACATTGTTGCATACATTTACTTAGTTTTAAAAACTAATTATTCAACTCTTTTTTTAAAAATAAAGTTTATTCATTTTATAAGAATAAAATACAACAAATAACATAAATATATGAAAATGAAAAGAAAAAAACATAAAATGAAAGGTAGCAGATGAAGAAAATATATTGTTAAATCTGCTCCTTTTTTCATCTAATACAAACGAAGTGCTCTATAACAACTAAATAAGTAAACAACTTGTTTAACCAAAAATTATATATGTACTCAATACAGTAATTTATATTTGTTCAACAAATCAACTTTAACACGTTTCTTAAAGACAGGAATCGATTTGGCTTCCTTAAAATCAGACTTTAAATTATTCCACAGTCCAACACCCTGTATCACAGTAGATCTTCCCTTTAAACTTGTTCTGAATTTCTGTTTGACAAAAATATCTTTTCCCTTGAGATTATAGTTGCTAGCTCTTTTGACAAAGTACATTTGGATGTTTGAAGGTAACATACAATTATGAGCTTTATACATAAGTTGCAAAATGTTATAATCTACTAAATCATAAAATTTCAGTAGATTCATTTGACAAAACAATTCATTAGATGGGTGGCAGTAATGTTTTCTTGTCATAACTCTTATAATTTTTTTCTGCAAAATAAAAAGAGGGAATGTGTTGGTTTTACAAGCTTTGCCCCATACATTTATACAATAAATCAGATGTGGCACAGCAATTGAATTATACAATAGATACAATGCTTTATCATTAAATAGATATCTAACTTTATAAAATACTGCAATTGATTTGGATATTTTTGTTTTGACCAAATTGATGTGTTGTTTCCATGAGAGCTTATCATCAATAACTACACCCAAGAATTTTACCTCACTGACTCTTTGAATCAATGAGTTACTGATCAGAAATGGAATATCAATTGATTGTTTTTTATTACTAAATATCATGTAGTTTGTCTTCTCCAAATTTAATGACAATTTATTAAGTCTAAACCAATTTTGAATCTTTAGAAACTCATTCATCAACAAATCCAGTAATTCATTGATATCTTTTCCAGAACAGAAAAAAGTTGTGTCATCAGCAAAAATAATGCACTTCATGAAATTAGACACTTTAACTATATCATTAACATACAAAATAAATAATTTCGGCCCGAGAATGGATCCCTGAGGTACCCCACATGTAACCTTATTATTATTATTATTATTATTATTATTATTATTATTATTATTATTATTCAACTTTAAATATCTTGTTATAACCATTTTGACGTGATTTCAAGTAATGGTTCATTTACATTACTGTACTGTATTTAAGTACTTGTATTTTCTTGCTATTTTTTATTTTATTTTGTCTGTTTTTGCACAATGTAATTTATTTTTATGTATCTAAGTTATTTTATCTGTTTGTTGTTGATCTTGCATTACAAATTATTTTGAGCATGACTGGTGCAGTTCTTTGGAACCAAAGATAATAAATCAGATGACACTTTTGCTGTAAAATACATTGCATACTGGTGGTGTTTTTTCTTTCTTTTGTTACTTTTAGTAACATATGATATACAGTATAATGTACATATAGGATAATGCAAACAGGGCCGTCAGAGTTTAAATGAGTTTATGTCAGGTGGGTGAATGATCTGATCATCTGACTGTTGGTTGCAGTAATCCACATTATTAGCAGAAATGGAGGGCCCCAAACCAAATTTCGCTTAGGGCCCCATGGAGGCTTAGGCCGGCCCTGCATCCATCCATTTTCTTTACCCACTTATTCCTTTTCAAGGCACTGGTGCCCATGTCCAGGTATTACTGTGTGAGAGGTGGGAAACACACCCTGGACATGTCTCCACTCCATCACAGGGACACAGAGACAAATTCATGTTGAATATTTGGTCGTATAAATGTGAACAGAAGTGATACTGAGGCAGCCTATAATAACAGTGTGACTGTTTTAATCTTAAACATGTCATTTTATCCATTTCACAGTACATGCAAGCTTATACCTTACTGGAAAGTTTTCAGATGTTGAAGCCTTAGTTAACAACTGCTTAACCATTTAAAATTTTTTTTAAATTTATTGTCTTATTAATTTGCTTCAGGATGAAAACAGTTTTCAAGTCAGTGCAACACTACCGGTACTTGTTGGATTGTTCTCTTCAGGCTGAGCGTGAGGTTCTGCCTCAAGTGGAGGAGTTCAAGTATCTCACGAGTGAGGGAAGAATGGAGCGTGAGATTAACTGACAGATTGGTTCAGTGTCTGCAGTATTGTGGACTCTGTGCCGGTCCGTTGTGGTGAAAAAGGAGCTGAGCTGTAAGACAAAGCTCTCTGTTCACTGGTCAGTCTACGTTCCTTCTGGGTAGAGACTGAAATAATGCGATTGTGGATACAGGAGGTTGAAATGAATTTCTTCTGCAGGGCAGCTGGACTCTCCACTAGGGTGAGAAGTTCAGTCACCAGGAGAGACTTGGAGTAGAACTGCTCCTCCACATTGAGAGGATCCAGTTGAGGTGGTTCTGGCATGTATGGCTGGGAGGAGACACACTGGAGAGACTATGTCTCTTGGTTGGTCTGGGAACATCTTGAAGTCCTCCCAGAAGAGCTGGAAGAGGAGGCTGTGGAAAGAGACGTCTGGACCTCCCTGCTCAAGCTGCTGCCCCGAGACCCGACTTCAGAACAAGCGTAAAATGGATGGAAGGAAGTCAGTGCAACACTACTGGCTGGATTAAATTACTTTCTGTAACACTTTTTTACAGAAGCCATCTCTATCAGGCATCCCTTATTTTTCATGAATTCAAGCAGAAGTTTTGCAATTTTCTCGCAGAGTTGAGGTTTTTGTGTTCTTTAAGCAGGTCTAATCTGTAGCTGCTGCTTTGTTTAATCTTGAGACACTGAGATCAAATGTTCATTCTGCTTTATAAAAGATTGCTGCTGTGTTTTGCCTGTCATTTGGCTCACTGATATTCTGAAGTGTTTCTCTCTTAATGTTATTTGGTTTATGAAAATACATCTATATTTTGAATTTAAAAAGAGAAACGGGTTGGATCCACTTGTGATCTTTGCAGTGAGGTAATAAAAAGTAAACGATGATGAGCAGCTGTCATAATTTATCATAGCTGTAGTGTTTTATCTTCACCTTTACATTAACACAGAGTGCTGCTCAGTGCGACTAGTTATTGTTCTCATGAACAGCATTAACATTTGATGATGTCACAGGACCCCAAGAGAAGCTTGTTCCAATGGGCCCACGCCTAAATAACTTTTAGAGTTAATCCAATGAAAAATGGCCACCACAGCTATTTAGCAAACAGAAAGATGGCAGCAGATATGTACAGATCCTCTTAGTGATAACACATCTAGTAAAATCTCACAATATCAGAGGAGCTCATTTTCAAGGTTTGACCAAAACTGATGCAACTGCATCGTTCCTCATCTCAAGTTTTCAGTTTTAATCTCTGGAATGACGGGCATCATGCGATCAGCAGGCGATCAGCAGGCGATCAGCAGTCCTTCGTTTGGTTTAGTTTTCTTGATGCTCCACTTGACGTCTTTCTAACACGTGTATGCAGAAGTTGATTTTATAAACTTGTGTTACAAGGAGACCCAGGAAGTCTGACTGTTGATTTGTATTTGCCAATTTTCTCTCTGATGTCATGTGAATAAAATGGCCTGTAAGGATTGAAGCACGTGGTGTTTTTGAATGAAAAAAAAAATAAATCCATCCATCGCTGCAGTTTTTCAAGAAAAACACAATTCTGTCCTTTTTGTTTTACGACCACATGTGAGGTGAGCACATGTGGTTCCTGTGGTTCAAATCAGAGAGCCAGGTCAAGGAAAGTGCAGTGTTATTTCTAATAACACTTCCTCGTTCACAGAGGTGGGCTGCAGCTCATCCACCTTCAAAATAAAGTCAAGAATGAACTGAGGGCTGTTGAAAGTTTCACTGGATGTTGTAAAAAGCAGCAGTTTTCTCTGCAGACTCTTCCTGATGCTGTCTGACTGAAAGGATCCGTGCTGATGTGACCTGCCTTCAACGTGTTTATCAACTGAATAAAAACCCAACAGGGTGGGCCATGACGGTGTTTGCTGAGTTGGTCTGTTTGCAAAATAGATCATGAACCACTGAACCCAATTTCATGAAACTTCCAGGAAGTAATCAATGGATGTACATCTATGACTGATTAATGTTTGGAGTCAATCCAAGAGGGTTGCCACAGCCAGCTGACTTTTAAAAGCAGAAATAAGTCAGGTAATTTTACACATACTGACTTAAAATGTGGTGCGGTGGTAGCTGAGAGTCATTCACAACACAGACTTTGAGCACTTACAGAATGTACAAGATTTATGTTTAAAATCTTGCCAGCAATTATTTGAAGGCAACTCACCATTCACAAAAATAATAATAGGACATGACTGACTAGAAATCCATTCAATTAAAGTTCACGCTCAAGTGGGTTTTATTGTCATTCACATCACATGTGGTACATAAGGTGGAATGAAATTGTATACACAGGGTCCTAGTTACACCTAACCTGGTTAAAACCAGACCCTTGTCCTTCACTTCGCTTCGTACTAGGGTCTGGACTTTCTGTTAAGGCCGGCGCAGAGCTCCGCGCTCGCTCGCGCCCCGCTGTGTGAGCGCCGTGCGTGCGCCACTTGTACAAGCCTTTGAACGCTCGCGTGAACGCGCCAAGCTCCAATTTTACGACCGCGCACGCTTGCGCGGTGTCTGACCATAAACTTCCCCGGCGCCGGACTGTTTTGTATGTTACACAAATGAATTAAATTCCTCTTCTTTATCGCTGATCAGGACTTTTCTTTTGTTTTTTTGCCTAAAGTCAAGTAATCGCTTCATCCTCCGTTCACTCCATGAATGAAATGAATGAATTCATGTCCTACCTGGCAGCGGGAGGTTTTAAGTATTTCCTGGTTGGCTATGGGCTGCTGGAATAGCGCTCCCTGTTTTTATTTTTATTTTTTAGAAGTTTATATAACATATAAAGTGATAAAAGACCGCCGCGCAGCAGCGGAGCAAACAGCTGTTCGTCTGGACCAAAGCCAGCACTCGTGTCTCATGAGCTGTCAATCATTTCAGTAGGCGTGTCAGCAAGTGACCAATCAGCGACCTCAGTTGAGTCCCCTCCGTGCGCAGCTGCTCATATTACAACAAGGATCAGGACCGAGAACGAGAAAAGAGCTGTGCCAATGAACGCGCGCGCACACAATGCGCGCGTCGAGCTTCGTTCGGACAACCGCGGAGCTCTGCGCCGGCCTTTATAGGGAAACGATTCTTGCTGGAGGCGTGGCCTCTGCTGAGGAACAAAACCATTGGATCTTAGAAAAATTTTGAACAGGGAAAAGCATTCTGCTCCCTCCCCCTCAGAGCCATATATGGCTGCTCCCCCGTGGTCTGTTGAACTTGACATCAGCTCCGCCTCCTGCTGCATTTTCTCTCGCTGCCGCTGCATATTCTGTGTTTATATGTTAATAAAACGTTCTAAAAAAATAAAATAAAACCATGGAGCGCTGGTCCAGCACACCAGAAGACCAGAAAATCTGCAGGGACTCGGGCAGCAACGTAAAACCCGAGTTTAATTCTCTCGTGACAACCTCAGCCATTTCCTCATTCATTTGCACTCAGCGGAGGGAGAGGAGGAGGAGGAGGGAGCGATCACTTGACTTTTGGCAAAAAAACAAAAGAAAACTCCAGATAAGGGATTAAGAAGGGGAATTTAATACATTTGTGTCACATATAAAACAGTCCTGCATCGCTTTGCATCGCTTTGAATGAGAACATGCGGCTGCTCGCTGGCTGCGCGCTGGGACAGGTGGGGGCGTGGGTTAGAGGCCAAAAACTCCGCCCCTTTTGTTCTCTGATTGGTCCGGTCAAAAATCAGCCAGAGAAATCCTTGTCTATGGGAGAAGTCCCAGACCCAGCAGTGAAGGGAAATGAGAATTGAGCGGAGCTGCGTAGGAATGGCAAGGGCCAGGCTAAGTTACACCCAACAATAGCAAAAATATAAATTGTAAATAAGGATCTAAGATATAAACTAAGAAATACACTAATAGTTCAAAACAATATGCTGAACAACAGCAGCACGAACATGAGTCTGTGTGAGAAGTTGAGGACGAATGAACACAGCAGTATGAAATAAATCAGCAGCATGAGATCAGCAGCATTGATAATCAGCAGCACATATCACCAATCAAAGTGGCATCACAGTCATGGCCACCACAAATAATCAGCATTAATAAAAACAAAACTGACCATGTTCCTGTGAGTTTTACAGATACCGAGTTAAAATGTGGCATGGTAGTGACAGAGAGTCTTTCTCAGCACATATTCTGAGAACCAACATAAATCTTATAATATGGCACGAGGTCGTACAGTTTCAAGGTTTGAGCAAAATGAATATAACTCAGTTTCCCAACATAAGATGATCTTAGTTTAAAACAGCAGCAGGAAGTACGCTTCATTAGTTTGTCCAGTCGGAGAGCACTGCATGATCACATCTGTCACCAATAAAGAACATTACTAAACTCACCACAGTAGGTAATAAAACTTCTGATTATATAGATGTCTTTACAGATGCAGCCTGTTGTAAATCATTTTCTGTCTTGCACTATGGACAAAAAGGATGGCTCATCATAGAAACCCCTGATCGGAGTTATTTAACCTGTCTGAAACAAAAGGTTTGTGTTTGGTTGATGTTGAGATCCCAATGGAAAAAGTGGCAGCTGCTGTATTGTATGTAGGACTCAAAGATGCTGAACATCTGGGCATGCTTCCTCCTGCACTTCTCATACGGGTTACCTAAATGTTGCATCACATGAACAGCAGCTCTACTGTCTGAGAATGTGCACACCAGATGCTCCAGCCAGCAGAATCATGGGAACAAGTAGTTAAAAGCAAGTTTTCAGTAGGTGTCACCTGAGCTCAGTATATAAACATGTTGTGCTTGGCTCCTGGTTTTATTTTTGACGATGAGGTGCACGAATCCATGGGCATTTTTCCTTCATCTGCTGTGAAAGTTTTGAGGTTTGAGTTGATTCACTTGTCTGGAAGAGTTTGACCAGTGATTTGGGTCCTCTGATTCCATATACATTTAATCAGGGGTGTCCAAAGTGCGGTCCGAGGGCCATTTGTGGCCCTTGGAGGGACTTTGTGTGGCCCATGACAGCAATTTAAGATGTTATAATATTGGCCTGCAGGCCTAAAGGTCCACTGACATGATGTTACAAATTTGCATAAAATCGCACAAAATATATTGTATATGTTTTATCATTCAACTATGCTCGTTTTTAATAGCAAAAAGAGAAATATATTAAATTTTGCTTTAAAAGTGATTTTAAATTTGGCGCTGTGTGTGACCTCAGGAAATCCTGTTATTTCCGCATACGTCATCTGTGACGTAGCGTCCAGACAGAGTCTGCGCGAACGCACATTGAATAACAATGGCGGAGAATGTAGGAACCGACAAATTTATTAATTTAAGTGGAGATTTTAGCGATTTGTCTTCAGTTTGGGAAGCCGAAGTTATGTCGAGTGATGAACAAGAAACAGCAGGTTAGGTCTGCTGCCACTGTTTTTATTTGAGCTTTTACGTTCAGGAAGTGAGCAGGACTCGCGTTTGCAGCAGCAAGTTTTCGAGGGGGATGGGATTCAACCAGATCTAAGTCGTCTACAGAGCACTGAAATGGTAATACGTTAATTAATGTATCTAATAATTATTCAACATTAATTTATAGTTAAAAAACGAGTCCCTTTTAAATTATCTGTTTTATTTTAGACGTTTATTGTAACATACGTTCTGAAAAACATCATTCATATTTCCAATGAAACATAACACATAAGAACCTCTTCATTTTGTCACCGAGGTAATAGATGCTGTTCTTTACATTTAGATACTAAAGTTAATTAACAAATAATCCTTCTTGCTCCGACTCTGTCATGAATACTTGTCAGTTTTATGACCTGTATCAAAAACGTAAGAGC
>JBBPBX010048718.1:0-25642 GCA_038048925.1 Garcialebias charrua
TTTAGTGTTTTAGTGTTGGTGTAACTTTTCATACTTTCATAATACTACTATGCAAAAACTACTATGCAAAAACTCAGGACAGTATTATACTTTTATTATTTCATTTTATGCTTATGTTTATTAAATGTTTTAGTGTTTTAGTATTTAAATGTTTACTGTTGCACCGAGGGACAGAGAGAAATGCAATTTCAATCCTGTGTATGTCCTGTACATATTGCAGTTTTGACAATAAAGTTGACTTTGACTTTGACTATACATCCATAGAAGCTCTCGTAAGAAAACCGTTTATTTTAGGCAAGCAAGCTCTGACTCGATTCATTCTGTCTGGACTGAGAGACGTGTTGCACATGTCGCACCTCTATTTCGTCATCAGAACGCTGCGTCTGTAGTCCCTTGTAGTCCATAGCGCACGAAGTGGCAAGGAAAAAGTGGAATGGACTTCAGTCTACTTAAACCGGTTCAAAACGCTCCTACTCCAACTGGTGTTAAATTAGAACTTTTCAATGTGCAGTCACTATCCAACAAATCATGTTTAATTCATGATCACATTCTGGAGAAGAACTTGGACCTCATGTGTCTTACAGAAACTTGGCATCAACCAGATGTGTACAGTTCTCTGAATGAAGCGTGTCCCTCTGGATACAGCTATCTGCAGAGAGCCCGCAACACTAGCCGCGGTGGTGGTCTGGCGGTAATTTATCGCAGTAATTTAAAATGGTCTCATCTGGTTTCTCAGGACTTTTCTTCTTTTGAATGTCTGGCTTTCAGCTTCAAAACCCCACTTCTGATGAATGTTATATTAATTTATGGGCCTCCCAAACCGTATGTTTCATTTAACTCAGAGATGCATGACCTCCTCACTTTTTTCTGCACCTCCCCTGTGAAGACCATTTTTCTTGGCAACTTAAATATCCACAAGGACAATTCCTCTTCACCTCTGGCAACATATTTTAAGTCTCTTTTGGACTCTCACTCAACACGTTGACGCCCCTACGCAAAACAGGGGCATACTCTGGATTTGGTGATTACAGACACTGTACTCACCAATAACTTATCTGTATATGACCTGGGTGTCTCAGACCACAGGGTCATCTCCCTGGAAGTGCCTTCATCTTCGCCTGCTTCAAACCCAAAACGACCTATCCAGTTCCATGACTTTAAAAACATTTCCCCTGATGTTCTGTCTGCTGATCTTCACGCCCTGACCGTAGTATATCATTCATCAGCAAATGACTCTGTGGATTATACAACCAATCTCTCCAGGAGCTCCTGGACCTGCATGCTCCCTTGAAGACAAGACTGGTGTCTTTCTCCCGTTCAGCCCCATTGTACACTGGTGAGCTACGCAAGATGAAGGCAACTGGCCGTGCTATTGAGAGACGTGTAAAATCATCTGGTCTCTCTGTACATAAGCAGGCATATAAAGAACATCAGAAAGCGTATGCCTATTCTCTTAACCCTTGGATGCATAAGTGGGGTCAAAAATGACCCCGAGGGTTGTTATTCTTCAAAAACTCTGAAATTAAAAGTTTTTACTCTTCAATATTCCAGGTATTCCTCATAAAACATGTTTGTGACTTCAAGCCATTTGAATTTTTTAAATTATTTTTATACATTTTCAGAAATTGCAGTTTTTGTGTCACTACCCCAGTTTTTCATGAGTGGGGTCAAAAATGACACCAAGCATTTCCTATAGAATCTCAAGGGTTTTCTTTAGGAACCTTTGATTCTTACCAACTGTGACTGTCAAGATACATTTTCTGTCTCATTTACACATCTGAGACATGCAGTCTCACCACAAGGAGGATCAGTTTGACACAGCAGCACACATGTATTATCTGCATTTACCAACTCCATGTCTTTACTGTGATAGAATATCATGTTGGTCAACAAAGTAGACTCTCTTAGCTAACTACAACATAATGTTAGTACTTAAGCTAGCTAACATTACACTAGTTTAGTAAGCCAGCTGATATTACTGCATTTGTTGTGTAGAGACTCATTGTATTCATAATTCCTTGTAACAAATGCAAACCTGTTAGGTAACCTATTATATAGTATTATATATTATATTATGTATAAATTATTTTTAAAATCTGTATGCCTCTTTTAACACCAAGCCACAATTTACTGAGAAGTCAGTCAGGGCCTGCACCTGGGTTTAGCACCATCTCTCCAATAGATGCATGAAAGCTGTTTATCACTGATAGTATATTAGAAGGGTAGCACGGTGGTGCAACTGGTAGAGCTGCTGCCTCTCAGCGAGCAGGTCCCTGGTTCAAATCTGTGTGCCTTTCTGGGTGGAGTTTGCATGTTCTCTTTGTGCATGCGTGGGTTCCCTCCAGGTACTCTGGTTTCCTCCCACAGACCAAAAACATGCATGTTAGGCTGATTGATAACTCTGAATTGTCTCTAGGTGTGTGAGAGAATGAATGGTAGTATGTCTCTATGTGGCCCTGTGATGGACTTGCGACCCATCCAGGGTGTACCCCGCCCCTCGCACAGTGATTGCTGGACATGGGCACCGGCGACCCCGTGACCCAAAAATGAAAGAAGCGGGTAAATGATAATGGATGGATGGATAGTATATTAGAAGAGATGTTGACATGAACAAACATGGAGGGAAGAAGAGTCGCAATAAGCAGAGGAAAAGAGTGGAAAATTCTAAGCAAACAGGAGCTCATGGCCTTCATTGGAGTGACCATTCTTGCAGGAAGTGAGAAGAACTGGAATGTACCAATGTGTGTGCTCTTTGGGAGTTTTCTACACAACCCAAGGTACCCTGAACCTACCAACCGACATCACTGAAGCAACTGGAAGATGTGGAGTGACAAAAGTTGCAAACAAGTAACAGGAGAGAGGCACAGAGAGCCAACAGAAGAGAAAAAGGTGCCAGATATGTCCAAGAAACAAAGATCGCAAAGCCACCAATTGGTGCAGGAAATGCAACACTCCAGTGTGCAATGGTCACAGCCAAAAGCAAATGGTTTGTGACAACTGCACACAGTGAATAGAGAAAATATGTTTGTGTAGGTACATGTGAGTGTACAGTGTTCTGGTTGTATGTTCATTCTCTTTTTTTGTCCTTCAGACAGATGGACATTCTAGCAATAATTTTTGAAGATTTTTGATGTTATTTCGTGTGAAAAAATGTTATAAAAAGTTATGAATAATCATATTAAATGTCAAATCAGTCTTTTCTTGACCCAAATATAATAAATATAACTGCCTTTAACCAAAATTAAAGGCATAATTTAAATTCATTGCAAAAACACATTGATTCTAATTGGGGTCATTTTTGACCCCACTCATGGAAGAATGTAGGTATTGGTCGTTCATGCATCCTAGGGTTAAAGAAGCACGCTCCAAATATTATTCTAACATCATCAACACCTGCCCTGGAAACTCTAAACAGCTCTTCTCCACAATAACTCATCTGCTTAATCCCATTAAACAAACTCCTGAGGACTCTGCTCAAAAATGCTACCTGTTCCTTTTGTAATTTAAAAACAAAGTTGACACTATCAGATATGTGCCATCTACCCGTCTGCATTCTGGGACCCTAAACAGCTTTGATGAAGTTGTTCAGAGTGAGGTGGAGGCCATCATCAAGAAAATGAAGCCTTCATCCTGCGCCTTGGATCCCTTCCCATCGTCTCTCATGAAATCCAATCACTTTGCAATAAGCCCACTAATCACTCAAATAATAAATCAGTCTCTACAATCTGGTCATGTTCCACTGCCTCTAAAAACTGCCATCATTAGGCCTCTTCTGAAAAAATCTAATTTGGATCCCGACATTTTTTCTAATTACCGCCCAATTTCCCACCTCCCTTTTCTGTCTAAAGTGCTGGAGAAAGCAGTTGCTGCTCAGCTGCAGGACCACCTACAGCAACACTCTCTGTATGAGAAGTTCCAGTCTGGATTCAGAGCAGCTCACAGTACTGAGACTGCATTGCTGAGAGTTACCAATGATGTCCTCATGGCTGCTGACACTGGTTCTCCCTCCATCCTTGTCCTCCTTGACCTCACTGCAGCTTTCGACACTGTGGACCATAGTATCCTCCTCCACCGTCTTCATGTGGAGGTCGGTCTCTGTGACACTGTCCTGGACTGGTTCAAATCTTTCCTCTCCAATAGGCTGGAATGTGTTAGTCTTGGCAACGCCACGTCCCAGACAGTCTGTGTCTCCTGTGGTGTCCCTCAGGGGTCAGTTCTGGGGCCCCTGCTGTTTTCCCTTTACATGCTGCCTTTAGGTCAAATTATTAATCAGTTCAACATTTCTTTTCACTGTTATGCCGACGATACACAGCTTTACATCAGGACTGGAGCATCCTCATCTTCCACATTGTCATCTCCAT
The DNA here is from genome assembly GCA_038048925.1 of Garcialebias charrua. NCBI lineage: Eukaryota > Metazoa > Chordata > Actinopteri > Cyprinodontiformes > Rivulidae > Garcialebias > Garcialebias charrua. Next base: position 4,362 of record JBBPBX010048718.1, read on the forward strand.
CTTCACTCACTGCCCTCTCTACCTGCCTGGAGGAAATAAGGGCATGGATGAATCAGAACTTTCTTCAATTAAACTGCTCCAAGACTGAGGCCATACTGATTGGCACCCCTCACCAGGTACAAACATCTACTATAACAACAATTTCCTTTTCTGGACAAGACATCCCCCTCTCCACCTCTGTTACAAATCTTGGAATAAAAATGGACTCTCATCTTACATTTGAAAATCACATTAAGCTTCTGTTTAAAACTTGCTTCTTCCATCTTCGAAACATCTCCAGACTTCGCCCATCCCTAACTTTTTCTGATGCTGAGAAGCTCGTCCATGCTTTTGTCTCCTCCAGGCTCGACTACTGCAACTCCCTGTTTATTGGAATCCCTGGTAAATACCTTCAGAAGCTTCAATATATTCAAAACAGTGCAGCAAGGATTTTGTTGAGAGTTCGTAAATTTGAACATATTACGCCCATTCTCCATAACCTTCATTGGCTTCCTGTCGCCTACAGAATTCAGTACAAAACTGCTCTCATTACACATCAATGCTTACACGGAACTTCACCAGATTATCTAAAGGACATTCTTGTTCCATATTCATCCACCCGGTCTCTACGGTCACAGAACAGTAATCTCCTTCACATTCCGAGAACCAAATTAAGGACCATGGGAGACCGGGCTTTCAGTGTGGCTGCCCCCCGCCTGTGGAACTCTCTTCCTGACTGCCTGAGAGCTCCACAGTCACTGGTTGACTTTAAGAGCGGCTTGAAGACCTTTCTTTTTAACCGAGCATACTCTGCCTCCTCATGATTCTATCTTTGATCTTAGTTGATACTGTTATTGATTTTACTTGTTTTATTACTTGTTTTATTGACATTTAATTTTGTTGCACTTTGTAGCACTTTGAGATTTTCATTAATGAAAAGTGCGTTATAAATTAAATTCATTATTATTAATAATAAATGAAAAAAAAATTCAAGATGGATTTGTTGAGCCAGGATTCAGAAATGAAAATTACATCAGCCCCAGAAGAACGGACTAGGATTTTCAAGGCATCAAGTTTTCTCAGAAGACTACCGTACGTGCGTTTACATACAGAAAAAGAAGTCCTTACATGTTTTAAAGTAATTTGGTGTGCTGTAATGAATGTGGTGGTGGTGGTGGTGGTGGTGGTGGTGGGGGGTTCCCAGGGTTGGGCTGTATCTCTGAGATAACAACATTATCAGATTTGCTTGTGTTTTTTGTGACAGACGTGTAATTACAGGAGTTGAAAATTGCAGTGAGGGGCCGATCCAGATGTATTAACAAGATTCAGTGACTCCAGGTAGTCAGAGATCTGAAAATGATGGAAATGATATGAACGGTATCTGTATTGAACGCCTTTTTTGATATGAACGGTGCAGAAAAGTCTCAGACCAGACAGCATCATAGATTAAATGGACCAACAGGTCCGACGTGATGGTCCAACTGTAATTTGACTTGCACTGAGGGGAGCTCCCGCACCCCTGTGAATTTGAATTGCTCTAGCTGCTCCCATGCTGAACAGAAGTTGGGTCCAGAACAAACAGGCAGAAACAGATAATTGGCAGCCATAGCAGAGCGAGCTGCCAGAAAATCCTCCTGAAATTACAGGCATGGTCATACCCCAGTTCAGATCAACAGAGGACAATAGCGCGATCCGGAACAAAACCTTCAGCTGACCAGCTCTGAACCTGTGGACCCACATGGATCCAAATTCTCCAGGTGAGTTCAGATGGAAAACCAGCAGAACTCTGATGCAGAACTCCGGGTTTCCTTCAAGCAGCTTATCCTCATCACATCCCAGCACGAGAGGCTTCCTCCAGGCGAACAATGATGAGAACTGACTGGAGAAAGTAACTGATATGGAGAAGCCATCCGTGTCTCGATTTTGTTCTGGCATGGTTTTGTCAGGCTCCTCCGTGGCCAACAACAATTCCCACGGAGGCAGGCCCGACATGGGCGGGCATTGAGGGACATTGCCCCCCCACAGAGTCAGCTGTGCCCCCCTGACTGTAAGTAGACTGGACGACGGGAAGTTTTTTGTTTGTTTGTTTTTAATCTCTGAGTGTACATCTTTCTATTTTTCCTATCTTTGTTTGTCAGTCATACAATTCAACCAATCAATGAAGCCAAGGCAACATTCTAGCCAACTACAGTTCGAAGGGGGCGGGTCACTGACTTAATGCGCAAACTACCGATAGCTGTTTTCAAACAGAAACAGACACGCTCATATTCTGACTTTTTTCCAACAAAACAAGAGGACAACGAATGACACTGACAGTGGAATAAATGAGAGCAGACAGGACGCGGCACCATCCATTTCAGTTGGAAAAGTAAGCACTGAGGTCAACTGATTTTTAAAAAAGCTAGAAACGAGGAGGAAGATTTTGAGCTAACTAGCAACGTTAGCTTGGAAGTGTTGCCTTCTACAAATGAGGTTCAACCTGAGCTAACAATGGCAGCTAACTTTACTGAAGAAACTTCTACAGTAGAAGATCTAACAACAAGGTAATGCTTCAAGTACCAAGAGTCTGAGCTGGTGAGGGTGCTGGACTTTGAGGACTTGGTTCGTGACTTTACAAATAAAAAGACCAGAAAGAACTTCTAAAGGTAAGAACCACTGTGCTTTCTGTGTAGTCCAATATGGCTGTGCAGATAATAAATGTACAGTATTTTGTTTATTTGATATACTGTCTGCATAACATTAATCTTGCATAACTGTGGTGTGATGCTGAGAATTAGTGCTGCAACAGGTTTTGCAGAGTGTGAAGTTGCCCAGATCACTTGATGACTGTTCTAATGCAACCTACACTCAGCTGTGTTATGTGATGGAATTGTTATATCGTCAGCTCAGCTAGCATGAATGTTCACTTCAGTCACAGTGTTCAGCCTGACACTAGTGCTTATATTTATCACTGTATGTTTATGTTTATGTTTGACTTTTAATTGAATGAACACAGCACTACAGGTTGGGTTGTCTTGTTATTTTTTTATTTTCTTTTTTTTGCTTAGATTTTGTGGTTTTATTGAGATTGTTTCTTCACAGCACTGTATTAGGAGTGGTCACAGAGCCGCTGTTCAACTTGAAGCAAATAAAATGGTTGTTGAAAAAATATGCCCCCTTGAAAAAATAGAATGCCCCCCCTTTGAATATTTTCTGCAGCCGGGTATGCACGGAGGTGGGTGGTCCTTCAATGAAGAGTAACGGGCTGTCAGCTGAGACTGAGACTGTCTCTGTTTGGGTTGAGTGTCCCCAAGCCCAGCTCATACTGTGTTAATGCTACATGTTTAATAATAATAATAATAATAATAATAATAATAATAATCATTTTATTTAAAAGCGCCTTTCAGGACACCCAAGGACACTTAACAAACCAATACAGTTCAAACATTATCAGTGACAAATTGAAATATAAAATGCAAAATATACATTTAGTAAAGTTAATGATAAGCTAGTCTAAAGAGATGTGTTTTCAGGGCTGTCTTGAACAGAGAAAGGGAGGTGGTGTTTCGAAGGTCTGGCGGTAGAGCGTTCCAGAGGTGAGGGGCAGAGCAGGTGAAGGCCCTGCTCCCCATGGTGGAGAGGCGGGCAGAGGGTACATGGAGATGTAGCGAAGAGGAGGATCTGAGAGAGCGTGATGGGATGGAGATTTGTAGGAGGTCAGATAGATAAGGAGGGGCAAGGTTGTGGATGGCTTTGAACGTGAGAAGTAGAATTTTGAAGATGATGCGTGATTTAACCGGGAGCCAGTGGAGCTGCTGCAGGACAGGAGTGATGTGGTTGTAGGAGGTTTGAGTGATGACACGGGCAGCTGAGTTCTGGACCATCTGTAACTTGTGGAGAGATTTGTTGGGGAGACCGTAGAGAAGGGAGTTGCCGTAATCGATACAGGAAGTCACAAGACTGTGCACCAGGATGGCTGTGGAGCGGGGTGAGAGAGAAGGACGGAGACGGTTAATATTACGGTGGTGGAAATAGGCAGACCGGGTAACATTGTTGATATGTGAAGTGAAGGAGAGAGTGGTGTCGAGGATAACACCGAGGCTCTTGACCTGACGGGAGGGGTATAGCAGAGAGTTGTTAAGTGGGACGAGAAGATGTTCTGATTTTGAAATAGAGTTTTTGGTACAGACGAGAATGATTTCTGTTTTGTTACTGTTCAGTTGAAGGAAATTGTTAGAAAACCAGTGATTTAGCTCAATGAGACAGTTGGTGAGGATGGAGGGTGGGTGGAGTTAGGTTTTGATGACAAGTAGAGCTGTGTGTCATCAGCATAACAGTGGAAATGGACTCTGTTTGTCTCTTGACCCTACAACCAGGTAATGTTGTGTATGTAATGTAATGTAGACTTAGCCCATTACTGGCATTTTAATTACGGTAGGTATTTTGAGCTACTTATAAACCTGATGGATGATCATATTGCTTTATGCTAGGCCATTGGTAAGAGGGAGTGATTATTATCATTGTTTCATATTGGCTAGTGATTTATTTTCCTAAAAGTTAACTTAGGCTACATACACTATGTTCCTTAGACTGTGGTTAGGATGCGAGAGAGAAACAGAGTGTGCTCTATTCACATAGGGAGAGCTGTTGGTCAGGTTAATTCTTGTTGTGCCATTAACTCTAAAATAGTTATTGAATCAAGTGTTTATTTGTGTAGGTAAAACTTGATGTTAAACAACCCATTAAAATAGACCAGAATGCAGGAAATTGCATCTTTTTAATTCAAAATGTTCTGGGGGAGGACCCCCAGACACTCCCACCGGTGTGTCCCCCACATTACAAATATGCTTTGGATACCAATAGCCACCATGTTGCTAACTATCTTCCAGAGCAGGACCCTTACCCAAGCCACAACTAGACCTCTCTCCCAGACCAAAGCAGGACTATCAGCATATAAAATGCTACTCATCTCATGAACAACAAATATTTTTGTCTTTTTCATTTGAAGTTGGCCAAATCACTTATATTAAAAGTAAACAAATGGAAATTGCTGCTGTAATTTGATTATTTTAATAAGCCATTGTAGCAATATGAAGGAGAGACAAAAGGAAGAGGAAGGGTGACACTTTCTCCATCCCCTTCACTACATTTGTTTTATTTCTTTAGCTCTTGTTAAAGTGGGGCACCAGCTAGTCAGTTTACTGACCAACAACAACTTATTCACCCTTTAGTACTGTAATCAGAATCAGTCACTTAAGTAGAATCTGTTAATTACAGGGAGTTTTATATCATAATTTATGAATATTCATCTGAATGAAGAGACCAAAGTTGTCTTTGAAGTTTTATTAAAAAATAATCAAAGTAAAATCAACGACAATAAACAAACGATAACAATGAATCAATCAAGGCTTAATTCTCTAATCTAAGGCAAAATTGACTTTTTGACCAGGAATTATTTCAGTTTTATACACACGTGAATTAAGACAAAATTTGGCTACTTTAACAAATTGTTACTTTGGATTTTTGGTTGAAAGAAGCTATTTAATCTGACCAGATAAAGTCATTTATCATCACTGCAAGCCAGGAAATGCTTTACCAAGTTGCATCAGCTTGAAATAGCATAACCAGACCAAGGCATCATGTCACTAGGTTCTGCTCCTTACTGGGTCAGTATGGAAGGCACCAGGGTGACTCATCTTTCTGGGGTTCTCCTGTGGATCAGACCAGACACACAATGAGGACGACTTGCCGGTTACTGCCCAAGGTAGCTGACCATCACTGTGACAGCTTCACGGGTCTGAGGGGAATAGCTGATGAGAAGTTACACCATCCATCGGTACCTTTGGCACGTTTGGACTTTAAGTCAAGAATGTGAGTCTTGCAGTGGAAAAAAGCTTCATCTTCTGCAGTTATTTACTTATAACAATTGTAACTGAGCGACATGTTTATCTACTCAGGAGTTGAACGAGTGGACCTTGGCGTGACCTCTCGGATGTGGTCCACAGATTAACCATCTTCCGGTTTGGAGCCGGAGACGATCTGCTCAGTTCGGGGTTCCAAGGCGAACTACTTTTTACACAAAGGATCTTTGTGCAAAACAACAGCTCTGAGGATATTGTTTTGACTAACTAAGGAACACTGTGACTCCCCTCTGAAGAAAACCGCTTCAGCTCAAAGACTGCTCATGACAGGTGCCTCTGAAGGAATAATCACTTTCTGAAAAACAGAACAGAAAAATTTGTTATCCACATTGTAATATTTTACAATATTTCATTATAAGAATTGAGAACAACAATCAAAATTATTCATGTTCACACTTGTTAATCAAATAAAACAAACTTAATTAATGATTTGTTTTTCTTTCTTAGAAACAGAGGAAGAATAAGGTATATACATTTGTCAGACTGTAGCTGACTCTGTGTCCCTGACAAAAAAATGTGTAGAAAAACATCAGACATTATTGAAGTCAGAGGTAATTTTAAAGCCCACGATTCATGGTGAGTCTAAGATGAATAAGGGTCATAATTAGAGCAGTGCAGCTTCATGCTACACCATGTAACTTGCTATGATCCCAGGTTTAGAATCGGTGTGATACTAGTGTGTGACCACAGCGTGTACATCTTATGTTGCTCACAGTGATCCTCAGTGTGCTCAGGGAGCTTGTGTGTTTGCTCAGACACATGAAAAATTAGAGGGAACATTGGTCACAAGTTTACTGAATTTTGTCCATGTCAGGCCAGCCAGGGTTTATATTGTCCTGCATAGTGGGCAGAGTCATCCTGATTTTCCTGCCCATTAACAATTCAGCTGGACTGGCTCCTGTAGAAGTGTTGGGTGTGGTTCGGTATGTCATTAGAGTGAGGAAAGGGTTGTCTTGTTCTTAGAAATCTGAACTGTCCTCTCCGTGTGGCCGTTACTTTGGAGAAAGGGGGGGCTTGACATAACGTGAGCAAATTCAAAATCAGCTGCAGTCAATCAATCGGAGCTGATGGACGCTTTTCCCTCTGGCTCTCTGAGTCTTTTAACATCAAACTGACCCGTTCGAATTGGACTAAAGTTTGGTCCATCTTCCTACCGAATTACGGTGTTAGTGACTCAGGGAGCCGCACGGGATCGTACAATTTTTTTATTTCGGTCCTGGACCGGCTGTTGCAACCACCGGTCACTCTGGGCGCTTCCTGCCGGCCAGGTGAGTCGTCGAGCTGGGAGACTACCCCACGTAGCCTCGGTGTTTTGTTTTTTTCCCCCTCCTCCCTTTTTGGACCCTTTCTGAACTGTGGTTCTACCTGGTTTCAAACAAGAATCGCACGGAAGGAATTTCACTGATTTTTTCTGCTGCCTTTTGTCTGAATGACCTCGTGGTTGGGGGGGGGAGTGTACCTGGCCGAACCTGGACCAGAACCAAAACCGAGTTGGCTGTGGGGGACTTTGTTTGCATTAAAGCCGTTCTCAGCTGTGACCCGTTACCCAAACAGGAGGGTCTGTACATCTCCGTGGTATCACGGTGGGAGCCGCGCTCTGTGCTCAGCTGAGAGACGTGCGGCTGCACGCGGCTGCTTTGAAGTGCCTGATCTGAATGGGAGCAGGACTGAACCGAGCTGAGGATCAATTTGAAGCTGAAGGCTTCACCTCCTCCATTGAGACTTGCTGTTTTTTCATTCTTTTTTCATTTTTATTCTTGGAGGTGGCTTTTTTGGGCTGATAAGGAAACAGCCACATAATAAATATCTTACCTGATGTAGATAACTGTTTAAAGAGCCTCATTTGGAGAAAACAGTAATTTTCATTGAAAACATCCAACTGGCTCAGACAGCAGAGAGGTCGTGAAGCAGCGTGACGTGATGTGAGGCGCAGAAGATCAGGATCATCATTGTTTCGGTGCCTATTTCATACTGCTGTGAGCTGTTTGTTGATCAGACGAGCAGAGAGTGAAGCGCGGAGGATCATCATTGGTGCTGTTTCACACTGTTGTGAGCTGTTTCTGGATCAGACGAGCAGAGAGTGAAGCGCGGAGGATCATCATTGGTGCTGTTTCACACTGTTGTGAGCTGTTTGTGGATCAGACGAGCAGAGAGTGAAGCGCGGAGGATCATCATTGGTGCTGTTTCACACTGTTGTGAGCTGTTTGTGGATCAGACGAGCAGAGAGTGAAGCGCGGAGGAACTGGATCATCATTGGTGCCTGTTTCACACTGTTGTGAGCTGTTTGTGGATCAGACGAGCAGAGAGTGAAGCGCGGAGGATCATCATTGGTGCTGTTTCACACTGTTGTGAGCTGTTTGTGGATCAGACGAGCAGAGAGTGAAGCGCGGAGGATCATCATTGGTGCTGTTTCACACTGTTGTGAGCTGTTTGTGGATCAGACGAGCAGAGAGTGAAGCGCGGAGGATCATCATTGGTGCTGTTTCACACTGTTGTGAGCTGTTTGTGGATCAGACGAGCAGAGAGTGAAGCGCGGAGGAACTGGATCATCATTGGTGCTGTTTCACACTGTTGTGAGCTGTTTCTGGATCAGACGAGCAGAGAGTGAAGCGCGGAGGATCATCATTGGTGCTGTTTCACACTGTTGTGAGCTGTTTGTGGATCAGACGAGCAGAGAGTGAAGCGCGGAGGATCATCATTGGTGCTGTTTCACACTGTTGTGAGCTGTTTGTGGATCAGACGAGCAGAGAGTGAAGCGCGGAGGATCATCATTGGTGCTGTTTCACACTGTTGTGAGCTGTTTGTGGATCAGACGAGCAGAGAGTGAAGCGCGGAGGATCATCATTGGTGCTGTTTCACACTGTTGTGAGCTGTTTGTGGATCAGACGAGCAGAGAGTGAAGCGCGGAGGATCATCATTGGTGCTGTTTCACACTGTTGTGAGCTGTTTGTGGATCAGACGAGCAGAGAGTGAAGCGCGGAGGATCATCATTGGTGCTGTTTCACACTGTTGTGAGCTGTTTGTGGATCAGACGAGCAGAGAGTGAAGCGCGGAGGATCATCATTGGTGCTGTTTCACACTGTTGTGAGCTGTTTCTGGATCAGACGAGCAGAGAGTGAAGCGCGGAGGATCATCATTGGTGCTGTTTCACACTGTTGTGAGCTGTTTCTGGATCAGACGAGCAGAGTGTGACGTGTATCGCTGCGTATCAGGAGCTGCGTTGTTGGTGCTGTTCACGCTGTTGTCCCTTCCCTTTATTGACTTGAAACAGGCTTCAACCATGCCCTTAACCTCAGGAGGCCTTTCTGGCAGCTCACTCTGCTGTTTGCTACAAATTGTTTGTTTCTTTCCGTTGATTCTGGATCCAGCTTGTGTTCACCATGGCCACATCAATTCATATTCTCAAGGAGGCTGGATCCCCCCACATTCCTCCACAAATTTCTCCACAACGGAATTGTTTGACCACCTAATTTGTGACGCTTTATGGTCTGAGACTTTTCTGCATCATTCATATTACTGTCATTATTTTCAGTTCTCAGACTACCTGGAATCACTGAATCTTATCAACACATCAGGGACTGCCCATCACTGCAGCTTTCATTGTTTTTGGGTTCTGAATGATCGTGTCTTCATTAATGTTTCACATGGTTCAATTATGGGGGCAAAATGTCACACTGTTAACTCCTGTAATTACACATCAGTGACAAAGAAGTCAGGTAAATGTCCAGTGGCGGTTCTAGACCAGTTGTACTGGTGGGGCCAAGCTGGGGCCAGAGGTTTTGTCAGAGGGGCACGTTCATCTCGGAGAAAAAGACAGATTCGAAATCTTACTTGACTCTTATTTTTTAAAAGCAGTGATTAACCATTGTAACCAAAGAAAATAGTTTAAAAAATCAAATGAGAAAAATATAAAACATTTTACACAGCATTTGTATTGACTGAATAAAATATATTAATAAGCAAATAAAATGATAATGAAAATAACTGTTAGGTGAAGTCTTGGTTCAGTTTCTCAGTCCAAAATTATATAACAACATTGGCTGCCCTACTATCACAGCAACTGTATTCTGCGATTTTGATGAATACAAAATCGCAGAATTTCATGATTTCTGGCATCATGATTTCTGGCAAACCGATCAACAAATGAGTGACTCATTTGTTGATCGGTTTGCCAGAAATCATCAAATTATGTTTGTATTCTGCATCTGTCTGTTAGCAAAATATCTTATGAACAACTGAACAGATTTTGATGAAACTTTCAAGAAATATTCACTGAATGGCTCTCTACGACTGGTTGACTTTTAAAGTACATCCAATTTAAGATGGCTGCCACAGCTAACTGAACTTAAACAACACAAAATTGACTACAACTCATTCAATTTGACAAAAAATTGAGATAAAATTTGGTGTGGTAGTAGCTGAGACTCATTCCCAAAGCATAAGCAAAGGACTTTTAGAATGCATAAGATCTTTCTTTAAAATTATAGCGTTATTCAGTGGTGGGATGTAACAAAGTACAAATACTTTGTAACTGTACTTAAGTACATTTTTCATGTATCTGTACTTTACATGTGGGTACTTTTACTTTTACTCCACTAGATTTTACATGAAGTATCTGTACTTTCTACTACACTACATTTCTATAATGTGTTGAGTTACAAGTTACATTCACGTTGCAGTTTTTTGATTTGTCATTAGTTTGAAAGTAACTGATGTCGAGAGGGGAGTTGGTCCATTGAATCACTGCAAAGTGGACAGGTAACATTAGACCTGCCTTCAAGAAGAGCTGGACCAGTGACATATATTCTAGTATATACGTCACTGAGCTGGGAGCACCCACAGCACCACTAACACACACAAAATGGATTCCACCACAGAGTCAGCAAGATACACAACACCCATGGCCTTATTGAAAGATTATTGAAATATTATTGAAAGACTGTTCAGTACAGCAGGACAGATCCTCTCTCCCAAAAGAGCCAGACTGGACTCAAAAAAAAACTTTGAAAAACAACTTATTCTGAACTTGGACAAGAAATTATTGCTGCAATATTAAAATGTATCAGTTCATGGGATGTTAGGAGACAAGAGATGTCTCCAAATGTCTCGACACTCAGGTCCAAGTTTTGAAAATGGTGTCAGGAAGTTAAAATATTGTTCACTATTGACCCATTACAAGGTTGACTAGACAGTATTTTAACTAGAGTTGATGACAAACTGCAGTTGAAATGATCAGATGTTCCCTTGTTAGGTCTAATGCTCCTTTTTTCAAACAGACAACTTTTACTTAAACGTGTTTACTGCAGTTAAAATGACACATTGGTTTGTGTTAAATAAAAATGTTCAAAGGTAAAATCATTCCTCTTTCTTATTTTACTTAATGACATTTAACTCTTCATGTCATCCCTGAAATACTGACGCACAGAATCACAAGTCCAAGTGTGAACTGTGTCAGAGTAAACACAATAAAAACATGTATTATCTGCAGCATTGTTCATTAAAATGACTCAACACTATTAATGTATTGTTACAGAAAATATACGCACACTTGATGATTTTGTAAACCATTGCATTAGGTAATACATTCAGCAAGTACTTTTACTTTAATACTTTAAGTATTTTTAAAAGCAAGTACTTATTTACTTTTACTTAAGTAAAAACATTAATATGGTACTTCTACTTTTACTAGAGTACATTTTGTCTGTTTATTTGTACTTTTACTTAAGTACAGTGTTTGAGTACTTTCTCCACCACTGGCGTTATTTATTTGGAATCAATGATGTTGGTCTGTTAGCAAAATATCTCATGACCCTCTGGACAGATTTTGAAAAATCTTTCAAGAAATAATAAACGGATGTTTCTTTACTGCTGATTAACTTTTGAGTACAATTGAATTGAAGATGGCTGCAGCAGGCAATTGAAATAAGCCAAACTCAAAAATGGTTATAATTCAGTTAATTTTACAGATATGGAGTTAAGTGATTGTTTGTTTAAAGTTATTTTATATATTATTTTAAATAATGGGGTGATATAAGATTTTTTTCTTCTTTCTGCACTCTTTTCATTCAATGTTTTATTTTTGATTAATTTGTTTTATTTTGTCTCTTTTAAATGAATGAATAAATAAATTAAATAAAATATTAAATGGCTTTACATCTGCTAAGTTCATGGCATAAACCAACACAGACATGTTCCTGTTTTTAGTGTTTACATGGCTTTATATTGTAGCTGTTATGATATGATCCGCAGCCACGGAGCTCCAGGGGAAGCTGACAGCAGCTGCCCGGAAACAGAGCGCCATTCCCGGCTTGAAAAAGAAAAACACACCGCTGAAGCCCCGGAGCTCGAATGTCCGGCGTAAAACTAACTTGACCGCGGTTTAATGTGACACAGATGTGTTTACTGTATATAGCTCTGCAGACATTGAACGTTGTTGTCTTGCGGTGTTTAAATACTTCCACACAGCGGACACATGTTACTTTGTTACGATGAAAAGTCGGCTAGCTGCTAGGCTAGCTAACATGTTACTCACCAGTGTCAGATCTTGCGACAGAAACAAGTGTCCAGCTCCATGTAAACAGTGATCCATAACCAATTGTGACCAGCTCCATGTAAAGAATCCATAAACAAACGACCCGCTTTTTGAAAACGATGCCAAAACAAACCCAACAGAGTACTCAGTCAGCTCCTCACGCTGCAGCTGGCTGCAAACTATGACATGGATTTCCTGAATGTGAGGCGGGTCTTATTACTCTGGGATCATGAGACACGCCTCCGTTCAGGAAATCCATTCCATAGTTTGAAGCCAACGTGCATCATGGGTCAGAAAATATCGGCAGGTTGGATCAAAAATCTGATACGTAAATTATGCTGGTATCGGATGGTTTCCGCTTCTTGCTCAGAGGGCGGGCCAGAGGGAGGGCCAGGCTCCGTGATACACGGGCACTGGCCCGCGTGGGCCCGTGTCCAGAACCGCCAGTGTAAATGTCTGATATTAATGTTGTTATTGATCTCAGGGATTCAGCCCAACCCAGGGCCAATCACTAACTACTGTACACCTAATGAGTTTAAAAATATTTCAGGTCTCCGTTTTCTGCATGTAAACGCTCGTAGCCTTCTAAAAAAACTTGATGAACTGAAAATCCTAATCACTTCTTCTGGGGCAGATGTGATCGTTATCTCTGAAACTTGGCTCAAAAAATCTGTTTCGAAAAATGACTTGGCAATCAATGAATTTAAGATCTATCGTTGTGATCGTAATAAAAAGGGAGGTGGAGTCGCTATTTACATCAGAGACTCTTTGGCTGCCACGATTGCGTCTAAAAAAACAATCGCAAACCAGTTTGAGGCTTTAGCTGTGAACATCAGTTTGAAAGGAGGTCAGCCCTTAACTGTTGTAGGTTGTTATCGTCCCCCCTCCGCAACACCTGAAGCTCTATCCTCCCTGACTGAATTCATAGGAAATTTAAAACACAATGAGATTGTTATGGCAGGAGATTTCAACATTGACTGGAATAAGTCGACCCCCCTCTGTGATAAATTCAGGGAATGTTGCCTATCTCTCAATCTAACACAACTTATCGATTCTCCCACCAGACCAAACTTAAAATGTCCCGAAAAATCTTCCACCTTAGATCTGTTTTTCACAAATGCACCTCACAAATTTCCTGGTATAGGTGTATTTGCTAACGTTTTGAGTGATCATTCCGTAATAGCAGCTCTTAGATCTACTAAACTTCCACCTGCTAAGCCCAGAATAATCCAAAAAAGGGATTTGAAACGTTTCTGTGAACAGTCATTCCTTTGGGATCTATCCCACTTTGATTGGCAACGTATCCTACAAATCAATGACGTGAACACCGCTTGGAACTATTTTCATGGTAGTTTCATTTACTTTGTAAACAAACACGCTCCTTTCCGGCAGTTCAGGATAAAGGGCCGTGACAGCCCCTGGTTTACTCCTGAACTAGCTGATCTCCTGCACTGGAGAGATCATCTTTGGGCAGCAGCAAGAAAATCACACTCAGACACTGATTGGTTGAAATTTCGGCAGCTAAGGAATAAATGCACAACTGCCATTAAAGCTGCAAAACGTAACTACTTCTTATCTCAGACCTCCAAAAATCTAAACGATCCTAAAAAATTCTGGAAAACCATTAAATCTCTCTCAGGCACCCCCCAATCATCTGACCTCCCATCACAATTTCTTGTTGACTCTGTTCCTGTGTCAAATAAGCACGAGATCCTGAACTGTTTCAATAAACATTTTGTTGCTTCTAGTTCTTTATTTGATACAGTTACAAACGGAAAATCGGCCACTTTATCTAATAATCAAACTTCAACAAATCAAATCCCTCCTACAAGCCAACCATCTGTTAATCACACCTTCTCTTTTTCTCCATTCTCAGTCAGTGAGGTAAATAAACTGTTAAATGATCTTGATCCTAAAAAATCTGCAGGTCCAGATGAACTTCCACCTTATTTCTTAAGGCTGGCTGCTCATATCATCACAGTCCCTGTGACCCACATCTTTAATCTGTCCATAAGCCAAAACACCATTCCGGATGCTTGGAAAACAGCCTTTGTTCTTCCTTTGCTGAAGGGAGGTGACCCCACCTCACTGAACAATTATCGACCGATCTCTAAACTCTGCATCTTAGCCAAGGTTCTAGAAAAACTGATAAACTCTCAGATCAAAAATTATCTGGACTCATTTAACATCTTACCTCTCCATCAATCTGGTTTCAGGAAAAAACACAGCACAACAACTGCTTCTCTGAAGGTTCTGAATGATGTTGTTGAAGCATTGGATGCTAAGGACTATTGTGCTGCACTTTTCTTAGACCTGTCTAAAGCTTTTGACACTGTGGATCATAACATCCTGTGTCATAAGCTCTCAGAAATCGGTTTCTCTGATCACACCATCGGTTGGTTTTCTAACTATCTTTCCAATCGGAGGCAATGTGTTCAACATAACGGTACTTCTTCCAGCTATTTAACAGTTAAAAATGGTGTACCACAAGGCTCAGTTTTAGGACCCACTCTCTTTACAATCTACATAGCTAATGTAGGTCACTGCATCCCTGATGCATCCTTACATTTCTATGCTGATGATACAGTTGTTTATTGCCGAGCTAAAACAGTAGCTAAGGCTTTCCAGTTACTACAATCCGCTTTTGACATCATCCAGTCAGATTTGTTCCGTCTCAAACTTGTCCTAAATGCTGATAAAACAAAAGGGATGTTTTTTTCAAATAGGAAGGCGGTTCCAGCAGATCCTCCTCTGATTTTATCTTCAAATGGTGTCCCCTGTTAGACTCATGAATAAATAAAATAAATAAAATAAACACTGCAAAATATCACATCATACTGATGCTGATCTGTTTTCTTGTTGCTGTGTTCATCTGTGACCATCTGCTCATACAAACTCATGTTCGTGCTGCTGTTTATTCCCACTATATTAGGCTTAGTGTATTACTAGTTGATGTTTTTCTTAGTTAGTTCTAGATGTTATTACTGTTTTTCTCTTTCATTTGTTGTTGGATGTAACTGGGACCTCGTGTACATAATCTCGTTTTCATCACATGTACCACATGCGGTGCAAATGACAATAAAGACTCTCTGACTCTGACTCTCTGACTCTTCTCTATTGAGTTTGTTGATTCCTATAAATATCTGGGTATCCTGATCGATTCACATCTCTCTTTTAAACTCCACGTGGAAAACCTAGTGAAGAAATTGAAAGTTAAACTGGGTTTCTTTTTCAGAAACAGATCATGTCTAACACTGAATGCTAGGAAACGCCTTGTATCTGTGACTTTCCTTCCCTCCATTGATTACGGTGACATTCTCTACATGAATGCTCCTACAAGCACCCTGCGGATGTTGGATGTTGTCTATCATGGTGCACTAAGATTCATAACTGGCTGTGATTATCGTACCCACCACTGCACCCTGTATTCACTGGTTAACTGGACATCATTAACCTCACACAGACTCTTCCACTGGTACATTTTCATCTTTAAATCACTTCTTGGTCTGCTGCCCTCATACATCTCCTCCTACATGTCTTTGCGTGAGTGCAGCTACAGCGTGCGCTCTCAGGACATGATTACCTGCAGTGTTCCGTCAGTGAGGACTGAACTTGGAAAAAGGGCCTTCTCCTACTCCTGCTCCTGCTTCATGGAATATCTTACAAAAAGATCTGAAGCTCTCGACCTTGACTTCTCTAAATGGTTTTCAGAATCTGTTGGAATCCTGGCAAAAACCAATGCAGATTTGTTCCTGTCTTTGATTTTATACATCTACCTTATAATGTTTTGCTAGTTTTTTGATACTTTGTTAAAAAAAAGTATTTCTCTCTTTTGTTTTTCTCTCTTTTGTTTTTCTATTGTTTATTGTTTAAGGAAATTCTACCATTGCTATTCATCGTTCTTTAGTTTTAGCAGGTCACTTTCGTAAATGAGCCCACGAGGCTCAATAAGATTTACCTGACTAAATAAAGAATGAATGTCTAAAGACGCTCTCCCTCCTACGTCACAGATGTTGCATTCACGTGTAGTCGGAAATCCCGCAAAAAAACACGGTTTTTAATTTTAAACTCACTTTGAAAGGAATTTTCATTAATATATCATTTTGTTTGCTAAAACGAACATAGTTGAATGATACAAGATATATATCTTGTAACATTTTATGCAAAGTAGAAAGATGATGTCACAGACACTTTAATGTGATTGTATTGTTGCTTGAACACCTTTATAAAACGCAGGCACCTGCCATTTCTTTACATTAGACATCAGTTATTGCATCAACACAACAACTATCTGCACTGTAATCCTCACATGTCCCTTCTTTTATAAATCTGAAAATGAATCCAGAGCAGTAGCTGCACAGCAACATAATGTGTAACACATGCTGGCAGAATGAGCATGAAAACAATTTTTTTTTTTTGGGGGGCCATGGTTGAGAGTTGTGTAAAAATGAGTCCATCCCTAGCAATCCCAATAATAAAACAATTTATAATCTACCTTTAATTTCAAGTTTTCTATCGGTATGTCTTCAGAAATTACCCCTTTAACTCAAACTAATTATTTCCTTTGTATTTGAATATTTTTTTGGTTGGGGATTCCTCTTTATTAGATGTAGGACTGGAATTCATGACAATATCACGCAAAACTAACAAATTCAAGGTTTTCAAACGGCACTATCCTTAATAAAACTAGCTTGTTGCCAAGCTAGGTTACAAATGGCCAAATATGAACAAACTGCAGATTATTTGGAAGCTTTTGAGATGAAAATTTTGAAAACAAAACTTTTTTCTCCCCTTCTTTAAAAAAAAAAGAAGTTGTTTTAGTATCACACATTGGTCTGTATATCACTGCATGTATATTTTGTTAGGATAATATTTCAGTCAATAACTTACCGGCAGTATGGGTTCCTTCTGGATGTGTAGCGGAGTGCAAGGAATCTGTAGTAAATAAACGGCAGCAACAAGCTTCCCTGGCCACTGTTGGTTAGACATAAAGGTTCTCTGAGTTGTTGAAGCATATCAAACATCTAATGAAATCCAGTCATATCTGTAGTTATTGTTAGGAGCCCTGATGCCTCGTCTGTGCCTTCAACAGTAAACATACCTGAAGAGCATGAAAACAGTCGCTGGCATTAAAAATATCTCGTTACAAGCGATAAACTTCAGGATGTTCTGCTGATTGGTCGTTATTCGGTCCAGGAGGTTCCTTACAAACATCAGGCTGTTGGGGCCCAGGGACTGAAACGAAACAAAAATTTAATCTACTACAGTTTTCAGTCGAGCCACAGAGTTTGTGTTTAGCAAAACAAAAAACTAATCATTGTAGTATGTTTTTAGCCTTTATTAAACTTTTTGGTCAAATTAGTTTCATAAATAAAACTCCATGTGGCTGCAGCTCATGAGCACAGAATGTTTGGCAAAGTGTTTTCAGACATACATTTCAATAAAAGCATTTTAAACCACGGCAGATTATATGATTCTTACTCACATCCAGAACTTTCTTTGTGTATGTAGTCGCATGAAGCAAGGAAAACAGGAAAACTGGGAAGATGCTCACTGGACACGAGTGTTAAGGAGCAACTAGAAACACTTCAAAAATAATATGTGCAGTAAAAAAAAAAAAAGTTATTCATCAAAACTATGTTTTACAGGTAAATTATTTGTAATTTGTTAAAATACTGTGATTTTAGCTGAGAAATCTTTGAAGAAAATCCTAATACGTAGCATAATGGAAGAGCAAATTACAAATCTACAAAAACAGATTCACAACTACCTTCATTCATTCAACCTTTATTTAGTCAGGTAAATCTTTTGAACCTCATGGGCTCATTTACGAAAGCGACCTTCATGTCCTCTCTAACTGCATCCATAAATGTCCTCCAGTGTTTCCTCTACCATTATATAGCAGAGCACCCTGCCCCGTCAACCGAACGGAGCGCCCCACCTACTGAACCACAAACTGCGCACCCCCCACCCCAAAAAGCTAAAGGCAGCGCCCACACTATCGCTTCCCTCACGCTGAACCCCCAGCCTCCGCTCGCAAACTGTCAGTACAAAAAGCTCAGGACGTGTCTCTGTTGCGTTTCTAACATCCTTCTACCAATATACCCACTGTCCCTCCTCTGGACATGTCCAAACCACTGTCCCTCCTCTGGACATGTCCAAACCACTGTCCCTCCTCTGGACATGTCCAAACCACTGTCCCTCCTCTGGACATGTCCAAACCACTGTCCCTCCTCTGGACATGTCCAAACCACTGTCCCTCCTCTGGACATGTCCAAACCACTGTCCCTCCTCTGGACATGTCCAAACCACTGTCCCTCCTCTGGACATGTCCAAACCACTGTCCCTCCTCTGGACATGTCCAAACCACTGTCCCTCCTCTGGACATGTCCAAACCACTGTCCCTCCTCTGGACATGTCCAAACCACTGTCCCTCCTCTGGACATGTCCAAACCACTGTCCCTCCTCTGGACATGTCCAAACCACTGTCCCTCCTCTGGACATGTCCAAACCACTGTCCCTCCTCTGGACATGTCCAAACCACTGTCCCTCCTCTAGACATGTCCAAACCACTGTCCCTCCTCTGGACATGTCCAAACCACTGTCCCTCCTCTAGACATGTCCAAACCACTGTCCCTCCTCTGGACATGTCCAAACCACTGTCCCTCCTCTGGACATGTCCAAACCACTGTCCCTCCTCTGGACATGTCCAAACCACTGTCCCTCCTCTGGACATGTCCAAACCACTGTCCCTCCTCTGGACATGTCCAAACCACTGTCCCTCCTCTGGACATGTCCAAACCACTGTCCCTCCTCTGGACATGTCCAAACCACTGTCCCTCCTCTGGACATGTCCAAACCACTGTCCCTCCTCTGGACATGTCCAAACCACTGTCCCTCCTCTGGACATGTCCAAACCACTGTCCCTCCTCTGGACATGTCCAAACCACTGTCCCTCCTCTGGACATGTCCAAACCACTGTCCCTCCTCTGGACATGTCCAAACCACTGTCCCTCCTCTGGACATGTCCAAACCACTGTCCCTCCTCTGGACATGTCCAAACCACTGTCCCTCCTCTGGACATGTCCAAACCACTGTCCCTCCTCTGGACATGTCCAAACCACTGTCCCTCCTCTGGACATGTCCAAACCACCATGCGCGTAGGCAAGGGGGGTTCGGGGGGTTCGAACGAACCGCCCACTTTTAAAGGAGAAGTTGACAGTGCTGAATTGATGTGGCTGGATAGCTCAACTGATAAAGCCTCCGCCTTCAGTCCCAAAGGTCGTGAGATCGAGTCCCGCATGGTACAACATTTTTTTTTTTTTTTTATTCATTCCAAATTAAAAAAGCACAAGAAAACTATTTACAAAACAGCAAGGAATAAAACAATGCATTAAATGAAAGGAATCAGACGAAGAAAATAATCTTATCTGCCCCTTCTCAAACTATTTTTTTTTTTCAAACACTTGATTCAAACAACTAATTTTACATTTGTCTTTTATTGGATAAAAAAAGTAGTTAATATGCGCCTGTGAAGAAAGAAGAATGTGTTAACCACAGGCTGTGGTTAACACATTCTTCTTTTTTTATCCAATAAAAGAGTGTTTGGAAAAAAAATAGTTTGAGAAGGGGCAGATAAGATTATTTTCTTCGTCTGATTCCTTTCATTTAATGCATTGTTTTATTCCTTGCTGTTTTGTAAATAGTTTTCTTGTGCTTTTTTAATTTGGAATGAATTTAAAAAAAAAAAAAATGTTGTACCATGCGGGACTCGATCTCACGACCTTTGGGTCTGAAGACTGACGCTTGATCAGTTGAGCTATCCAGCCACATCAGTTCAGCATTGTCAACTTCTCATTTAAAACGAACCGCCCCCCACAAAATTCTGGCTACGCCCATGAAACCACTGTCCCTCCTCTGGACATGTCCAAACCATCTCAGTCTGGCCTCTCTAACTTTATCTCCCAGTTGTTCAACATGTGCTGTACCTCTGATGATCTCATTCCTGATCTTATCCATCCTTGTCACTCCTAAGGAGAACCTCAACATCTTCATTTCTGCTACTTCCAGTTCTTTCTCCTGTCTTTTTGTCCATGTCTCTGTCTCCAGACCATACAACATAGCTGGTCTCACCACTGTCTTGTAAACTTTTCCTTTGACCTTTGCTGACACCTTTTTGTCACAAATCACTCCTGAAACTTTTCTCCATCCACTCCATCCTGCCTGGACTCTCTTCTTCACCTCTTTACCACATTCCCCATTTTCCTGGACAGTGGACCCCAAGTACTTGAAGTCCTGCACCTTTGTGACCTCTGACCCTTGTAGCCTCACTGTTCCACCTCCTCCCTCTCATTCACACACATGTACAGGTAGTCCCCGACTTACGAGCGAGTTCCATACCTACGGGCCGCTCGTATGTCGAAAATTCGTAAGTAGGATCACAAAAAAAAAAAAAAAAATTTTATATAAATGAATACATGTACAGTACTGTACAGTCACCAAGCACTTAGCCTATCCTAACACAGTTTTTAAAGATGAAGGAGTGAGTTGAATTGTCTCCCTTTCACATAAAGGGAGCTAGCTCCCTTTATGGGAATGGAGCCTGCAGGGAGGAGGGAGACAATTCAACTCACTCCTTCATCTTTAAAAACTGTGTTAGGATAGGCTAAGTGCTTGGTGACTGTACAGTACTGTACATTTATCTATTTATTAAAAAAATATACATATATTTTTATATATACAGGTAGTCCCCGATTTACGAGCGAGATCCGTTACAACGAGGCGCTCGTAAACCGGAAATCTCGTAATTTGGAACGGCCGCCATTTCGCTCGTAAATCCGGAAATCCGCTCGTAAATTGGAACGGTTTTC
>JBBPBX010048719.1:0-25641 GCA_038048925.1 Garcialebias charrua
TGTTACCTAATCAACGTGACATTGTATCCAGTCACCGAAGACATGGTGGTGTAACAAGCTTTCCAGCACTGTTCGTTTTGGGTGGAGCAAGTGGGCGTGGTGACGTGGCGAAGTAAGACGTAACGCCGTCACCATACGTTTGGTTCTAAACTCCACAGATTTGATCTGAGGAGTACCAAAATCATTATGATCGATCATTACCCACCCCTTGAACAGGTGTTTATGCTAATTAGCAAATAGCCTCCATAGCGCCCCCTAGATTATTCAAACTGTTATATCTCAGTGAGACATCATCTGATCTGAACCAGATTTATTGTGTATCATCAATGAGCCCTTGTGGACACATTGACAAGGTGGGCTAAATTTGACTCAAGTGCGCCCCCTACATTATTTCTATAGTTATATCTCAGTGATACATCATCCGATCTGAACCAAATTTATTGTGAATAATCAGTGAGCCCTTGTGGACACATTGATATTGTGGTTTAACATATAACTCCATAGCGCCCCCTAGATTATTCAAACTGTTATATCTCAGTGAGACATCATCCGATCTGAACCAGATTTATCGTGTATCATCAGTGAGACCTTGTGGACACATTGATATTGTGGTTTAACATGTGACTCCAGAGCGCCCCCTAGATTATTCAAACTGTTATATCTCAGTGAGACATCATCCGATCTGAACCAGATTTATTGTGCATCATCAGTGAGTCCTTGTGGACACATTGATAAGGTGGGCTAACATTTGACTCAAGTGCGCCCCCTACATTATTTCTATAGTTATATCTCAGTGATACATCATCCGATCTGAACCAGATTTACTGTGAATCATCATTGAGACATTGTGGACACATTGATATTGTGGTTTAACATATGACTCCAGAGCGCCCCCTAGATTATTCAAACTGTTATATCTCAGTGATACATCATCCGATCTGAACCAGATTTATTGTGCATCATCAGTGAGCCCTTGTGGACACATTGATATGGTGGGCTAACATTTAACTCAAGTGCGCCCCCTACATTATTTCTATAGTTATATCTCAGTGATACATCATCCGATCTGAACCAGATTTATTGTGCATCATCAGTGAGCCCTTGTGGACACATTGATTTTGTGATTTAACATATAACTCCATAGCGCCCCCTAGATTATTCAAACTGTTATATCTCAGTGAGACATCATCTGATCTGAACCAGATTTATTGTGCGTGTGCACCCCTGGTGCGGAGTAGACACGAGAGACTTCGAAATGGCGACCGAGCGGACGAGCTGGAGCTCGCGCGGTCGCCTCAATAAGGTCCGAGCGGCGCTAAGCTGCGAGGGCCTCAATGCTGCTTGCAGCTTTAATTAGGCCCGAGCAGCTAAGCGCTGCGAAGGCCTATTGTAATTGTACTGTTTATTATTTTTATTTATTTTTATTTTTATTTTTCTTCCCCCCAAAGAAGTGGCCTTTTGGAGGCTTTATCATATACGAAAACTCACCAAATTTGGCGGACTCGTCAGGACTGGTGAAAAATTACGTATTTTGGGGGCGTGGCAAAAATCGCCACAGAAACGGCTCAAGAGCGCCCCCTAGAAATTTTCAAAATACCCTCCGCATTGACCTTAGTTTGACGTAGAATCATGAAATTTGGTACACTTGTCCAACTCACCAAAAAGCACAGAAAACCCTCTGGCACCAATGTTGTACAATAAATGGTAAGGCGGCCATTTTGGAACGATGACCACATTTTCACCCCTTTTTGGCCGTTTACAGCCTCTGCATTTGAACGAACTCCTCCTATGAATTTCGCTCGATTTGGTTCAAACTTGGCCAGTTTCTTCATAAGGCATGGGGGAACAAACGACATCAAAATTGTGCGTTTTCATGAATGCTGAAGGGGCGGGGCCAGACGTCAAAGTTGGACATCTCGCCATGAAAAACGAAACGCTTACAGCTCTTACACGAAAAGAGTCTAATACATCAAACCTTCAGTTATTGACCCACATCCGGTCCCCTGCAAAACTGTATGGTCAAATCATGACATCACTTAAGCCACGCCCCCTGACAACAGGAAGTGTAAAGTTTTACTTTGAAAGGTCCATATCGGACCCGTGTTACCTAATCAGCGTGACATTGTGTCCAGTGACTAAAGACATGTTGGTGTAACAAGCTTTCCAGCACTGTTCGTTTTGGGTGGAGCAAGTGGGCGTGGCGACATGGCGAAGTAAGACGTAACGCCATAACCATACGTTTGGATCTAAAATCCACAGATTTGATCCGAGAAGTACCAAAATCAGTATGATCGATCATTGCCCACCCCTTGAACAGGTGTTTATGCTAATTAGCAAATCGCTACAGAAACGGCTCAAGAGCGCCCCCTAGAAATATTCAAAATACCCTCTGCATTGACCTTAGTTTGACGTAGAATCATGAAATTTGGTACACTTGTCCAACTCACCAAGATGCACAGAAAACCCTCTGGCACCAATGTTGTACGATAAATGGTAAGGCGGCCATTTTGGAACGATGACCAAATTTTCACCCCTTTTTGGCCGTTTACAGCCTCTGCATTTCAACGAACTCCTCCTAGGGATTTCGCTCGATTTGATTCAAACTTGGCCAGTTTCTTTATAAGGCACGGGGGAACAAACTTATCAAAACTGTGCGTTTTCATGCATGGTGAAGGGGCGGGGCCAGACCTCAAAGTTGGACATCTCGCCATGAAAAACGAAACGCTTACAGCTCTTACACGAAAACTGTCTAATACATCAAACCTTCAGTGATTGACCCACATCCGGTCCCCTGCAAAACTGTATGGTCAAATCATGACATCACTTAAGCCACGCCCCCTGACAACAGGAAGTGTAAAGTTTTACGTTGAACGGTCCATATCGGATCCCTGTTACCTAATCAACGTGACATTGTATCCAGTCACCGAAGACATGGTGGTGTAACAAGCTTTCCAGCACTGTTCGTTTTGGGTGGAGCAAGTGGGCGTGGTGACATGGCGAAGTAAGACGTAACGCCGTCACCATACGTTTGGTTCTAAACTCCACAGATTTGATCTGAGGAGTACCAAAATCATTATGATCGATCATTACCCACCCCTTGAACAGGTGTTTATGCTAATTAGCAAATACCCTCCATAGCGCCCCCTAGATTATTCAAACTGTTGTATCTCAGTGATACATCATCCGATCTGAACCAGATTTATTGTGCATCATCAGTGAGCCCTTGTGGACACATTGATATGGTGGGCTAACATTTGACTCAAGTGCGCCCCCTACATTATTTCTATAGTTATATCTCAGTGATACATCATCCGATCTGCACGAGATTTATTATGCTTTATCAGTGAACACTTCGACACACATTGATAATGTTATGTAAATTTTTACTCCATAGCGCCCCCTATATTATTACTACAGTTATATCTTAGTGATACATTATCCGATCTGCACGAGATTTATTATGATTCATCAGTGAACACTTCTACACACATTCATAATGGTATGTAAATTTTTACTCCATAGCGCCCCCTGTATTATTACTACAGTTATATCTTAGTGATACATTATCCGATCTGCACAAGATTTATTGTGCTTTATCAGTGAACACTTCGACACACATTGATAATGTATGTAAATTTTTACTCCATAGCGCCCCCTATATTATTACTACAGTTATATCTTAGTGATACATTATCCGATCTGCACGAGATTTATGTGATTCATCAGTGAACACTTCTATACACATTGATAATGGTATGTAAATTTTTACTCCATAGCGCCCCCTATATTATTACTACAGTTATATCTCAGTGATACATTATCCAATCTGCACGAGATTTATTGTGCTTTATCAGTGAACACTTCGACACACATTGATAATGGTATGTAAATTTTTACTCCATAGCGCCCCCTATATTATTACTACAGTTATATCTTAGTGATACATTATCCGATCTGCACGAGATTTATTGTGATTCATCAGTGAACACTTCTACACACATTGATAATGGTATGTAAATTTTTACTCCATAGCGCCCCCTGTATTATTACTACAGTTATATCTCAGTGATACATTATCCGATCTGCACGAGATTTATTGTGCTTTATCAGTGAACACTTCGACACACATTGATAATGGTATGTAAATTTTTACTCCATAGCGCCCCCTATATTATTACTACAGTTATATCTTAGTGATACATTATCCGATCTGCACGAGATTTATTGTGATTCATCAGTGAACACTTCTACACACATTGATAATGGTATGTAAATTTTTACTCCATAGCGCCCCCTGTATTATTACTACAGTTATATCTTAGTGATACATTATCCGATCTGCACGAGATTTATTGTGCTTTATCAGTGAACACTTCGACACACATTGATAATGGTATGTAAATTTTTACTCCATAGCGCCCCCTATATTATTACTACAGTTATATCTTAGTGATACATTATCCGATCTGCACGAGATTTATTGTGATTCATCAGTGAACACTTCTACACACATTGATAATGGTATGTAAATTTTTACTCCATAGCGCCCCCTATATTATTACTACAGTTATATCTCAGTGATACATTATCCGATCTGCACGAGATTTATTGTGCTTTATCAGTGAACACTTCGACACACATTGATAATGGTATGTAAATTTTTACTCCATAGCGCCCCCTATATTATTACTACAGTTATATCTTAGTGATACATTAT
Organism: Garcialebias charrua; assembly: GCA_038048925.1. Classification (NCBI taxonomy): domain Eukaryota; kingdom Metazoa; phylum Chordata; class Actinopteri; order Cyprinodontiformes; family Rivulidae; genus Garcialebias; species Garcialebias charrua. The sequence goes on from JBBPBX010048719.1 coordinate 4,718, forward strand.
CCGATCTGCACGAGATTTATTGTGATTCATCAGTGAACACTTCTACACACATTGATAATGGTATGTAAATTTTTACTCCATAGCGCCCCCTATATTATTACTACAGTTATATCTCAGTGATACATTATCCGATCTGCACGAGATTTACTATGCTTCATCAGTGAGACCTTGTGGACACATTGATATTGTGGTTTAACATATGACTCAAGAGCGCCCCCTAGATTATTCAAATCGTTATATCTCAGTGATACATCATCCGATCTAAACCAGATTTATTGTGCATCTTCAGTGAACACTTCGACACACATTGATAATGGTATGTAAATTTTTACTCCATAGCGCCCCCTATATTATTACTACAGTTATATCTTAGTGATACATTATCCGATCTGCACGAGATTTATTGTGATTTATCAGTTAACACTTCTACACACATTGATAATGGTATGTAAATTTATACTCCATAGCGCCCCCTATATTATTACTACAGTTATATCTCAGTGATACATTATCCGATCTGCACGAGATTTACTATGCTTCATCAGTGAGACCTTGTGGACACATTGATATTGTGGTTTAACATATGACTCCAGAGCGCCCCTTAGATTATTCAAATCGTTATATCTTAGTGATACATCATCCGATCTAAACCAGATTTATTGTGCATCATCAGTGAGCCCTCGTGGACACATTGATATGGTGGGCTAACATTTGACTCAAGTGCGTCCCCTAGATTATTCAAACTGTTATATCTCAGTTATACATCATCCGATATTTACCAGATTTATTGTACATCATCAGTGAGCACTTCAACACACATTGATACTGTGGTTTAACAGATAACTCCAGTGCGCCCCCTACATTATTTTTCAAACTGTTACATCTCATTGCTAGATCATCTGATCTGTTCTACATTTACTGTGTGTCACCAGTCAGCACTTCTAAACACGTATATATTGTTGTTATTCGCTAACTGTTCTTGGCAAACGGGTGCTGGATGGGCATGAGAGAGTTCGAGGTGGTGACCGAGCAGATCAGCTGGAGGTCCCGTGGTCGACATAATAAGGCCAGAGCGGCGCTAAGCTGCGAGGGCCTCAATGCTGCTTGCAGCTTTAATTATTATTATTTTTCTTCCCCCCAAAGAAGTGGCCTTTTGGAGGCTTTATCATATACGAAAACTCACCAAATTTGGCGGACTCGTCAGGACTGGTGAAAAATTACGTATTTTGGGGGCGTGGCAAAAATCGCAACAGAAACGGCTCAAGAGCGCCCCCTAGAAAATTTCAAAATACCCTCCGCATGACCTTAGTTTCACGTAGAATCATGAAATTTGGTACACTTGTCCAACTCATCAAGATGTACAGAAAACCCTCTAGCACCAACGTTGTACAATAAATGGGAAGGCGGCCATTTTGGAACGATGACCAAATTTTTACCCCTTTTTGGCCGTTTACAGCCTCCGCATTTGAACGAACTCCTCCTATGAATTTCGCTCAATTTGGTTCAAACTTGGCCAGTTTCTTCATAAGGCACGGGGGAACAAACGATATCAAAATTGTGCGTTTTCATGAATGCTGAAGGGGCGGGGCCACACATCAAAGTTGGACATCTCGCCATGAAAAACGAAACGCTTACAGCTCTTACATGAAAAGAGTCTAATACATCAAACCTTCAGTGATTGACGCACATCCGGTCCCCTGCATTACTGAATGGTCAAATCATGACATCACTTAAGCCACGCCCCCTGACAACAGGAAGTGTAAAGTTTTACTTTGAAAGGTCCATATCGGACCCGTGTTACCTAATCAGCGTGACATTGTGTCCAGTGACTAAAGACATGTTGGTGTAACAAGCTTTCCAGCACTGTTCGTTTTGGGTGGAGCAAGTGGGCGTGGCGACATGGCGAAGTAAGACGTAACGCCATCACCATACGTTTGGATCTAAAATCCACAGATTTGATTTGAGGAGTACCAGTATCAGTATGATCGATCATTGCCCACCCCTTGAACAGGTGTTTATGCTAATTAGCAATTTGCTACAGAAACGGCTCAAGAGCGCCCCCTAGAAATATTCAAAATACCCTCCGCATTGACCTTAGTTTGACGTAGAATCATGAAATTTGGTACACTTGTCCAACTCACCAAAATGCACAGAAAACCCTCTGGCACCAATGTTGTACAATAAATGGTAAGGCGGCCATTTTGGAACGATGACCAAATTTTCACCCCTTTTTGGCCGTTTACAGCCTCCGCATTTGAACGAACTCCTCCTATGAATTTCGCTCGATTTGGTTCAAACTTGGTCAGTTTCTTCATAAGGCACGGGGGAACAAATGTTATCAAAACTGTGCGTTTTCATGCATGCTGAAGGGGCGGGGCCAGACCTCAAAGTTGGACATCTCGCCATGAAAAACGAAACGCTTACAGCTCTTACACGAAAACTGTCTAATACATCAAACCTTCAGTGATTGACCCACATCTGGTCCCCTGCAAAACTGTATGGTCAAATCATGACATCACTTAAGCCACGCCCCCTGACAACAGGAAGTGTAAAGTTTTACGTTGAACGGTCCATATCGGACCCCTGTTACCTAATCAGCGTGACATTGTATCCAGTCACCGAAGACATGTTGGTGTAACAAGCTTTCCAGCACTGTTCGTTTTGGGTGGAGCAAGTGGGCGTGGTGACGTGGCGAAGTAAGACGTAACGCCGTCACCATACGTTTGGTTCTAAACTCCACAGATTTGATCTGAGGAGTACCAAAATCATTATGATCGATCATTACCCACCCCTTGAACAGGTGTTTATGCTAATTAGCAAATAGCCTCCATAGCGCCCCCTAGATTATTCAAACTGTTGTATCTCAGTGATACATCATCCGATCTGAACCAGATTTATTGTGCATCATCAGTGAGCCCTTGTGGACACATTGATATGGTGGGCTAACATTTGACTCAAGTGCGCCCCCTACATTATTTCTATACTTATATCTCAGTGATGCATCATCCGATCTGAACCAGATTTATTGTGCATCATCAGTGAGCCCTTGTGGACACATTGATATGGTGGGCTAACATTTGACTCAAGTGCGCCCCCTACATTACTTCTATAGTTATATCTCAGTGATGCATCATCCGATCTGAACCAGATTTATTGTGCATCATCAGTGAGCCCTTGTGGACACATTGATATGGTGGGCTAACATTTGACTCAAGTGCGCCCCCTACATTACTTCTATAGTTATATCTCAGTGATACATCATCCGATCTGAACCAGATTTATTGTGCATCATCAGTGAGCCCTTGTGGACACATTGATATGGTGGGCTAACATTTGACTCAAGTGCGCCCCCTACATTACTTCTATAGTTATATCTCAGTGATACATCATTCGATCTGAACCAGATTTATTGTGCATCATCAGTGAGCCCTTGTGGACACATTGATATGGTGGGCTAACATTTGACTCAAGTGCGCCCCCTACATTACTTCTATAGTTATATCTCAGTGATACATTATCCGATCTGCACGAGATTTATTATGATTCATCAGTGAACACTTCTACACACATTGATAATGGTATGTAAATTTTTACTCCATAGCGCCCCCTATATTATTACTACAGTTATATCTTAGTGATACATTATCCGATCTGCACGAGATTTATTGTGATTCATCAGTGAACACTTCTATACACATTGATAATGGTATGTAAATTTTTACTCCATAGCGCCCCCTATATTATTACTACAGTTATATCTCAGTGATACATTATCCAATCTGCAACGAGATTTATTGTGCTTTATCAGTGAACACTTCGACACACATTGATAATGGTATGTAAATTTTTACTCCATAGCGCCCCCTATATTATTACTACAGTTATATCTTAGTGATACATTATCCGATCTACACGAGATTTATTGTGATTCATCAGTGAACACTTCTATACACATTGATAATGGTATGTACATTTTTACTCTATAGCGCCCCCTATATTATTACTACAGTTATATCTCAGTGATACATTATCCGATCTGCACGAGATTTATTGTGCTTTATCAGTGAACATTTCGACACACATTGATAATGGTATCTAAATTTTTACTCCATAGCGCCCCCTATATTATTACTACAGTTATATCTTAGTGATACATTATCCGATCTGCATGAGATTTATTGTGATTCATCAGTGAACACTTCGACACACATTGATAATGGTATGTAAATTTTTACTCCATAGCGCCCCCTATATTATTACTACAGTTATATCTTAGTGATACATTATCCGATCTGCACGAGATTTACTATTCATCATCAGTGAGCCCTTGTGGACACATTGATTTTGTGGTTTAACATATAACTCCATAGCGCCCCCTAGATTATTCAAACTGTTATATCTCAGTGAGACATCATCCGATCTGAACCAGATTTATTGTGCGTGTGCACCCCTGGTGCAGAGTAGACACGAGAGACTTCGAAATGGCGACCGAGCGGACGAGCTGGAGCTCGCGCGGTCGCCTCAATAAGGTCCGAGCGGCGCTAAGCTGCGAGGGCCTCAATGCTGCTTGCAGCTTTAATTAGGCCCGAAGCAGCGAAGCGCTGCAAGGACCTATTGTAATTGTAGTGTTTATTATTTTTTTTATTTTTATTTTTATTTTTATTCCCCCCAAAGAAGTGGCCTTTTGGAGGCTTTATCATATACGAAAACTCACCAAATTTGGCGGACTCGTCAGGACTGGTGAAAAATTACGTATTTTGGGGGCGTGGCAAAAATCGCCACAGAAACGGCTCAAGAGCGCCCCCTAGAAATTTTCAAAATACCCTCCGCATTGACCTTAGTTTGACGTAGAATCATGAAATTTGGTACACTTGTCCAACTCACCAAGATGCACAGAAAACCCTCTGGCACCAATGTTGTACAATAAATGGTAAGGCGGCCATTTTGGAACGATGACCAAATTTTCACCCCTTTTTGGCCGTTTACAGCCTCCGCATTTGAACGAACTCCTCCTATGAATTTCGCTCGATTTGGTTCAAACTTGGCCAGTTTCTTCATAAGGCACGGGGGAACAAACAATATCAAAATTGTGCGTTTTCATGAATGCTGAAGGGGCGGGGCCAGACGTCAAAGTTGGACATCTCGCCATGAAAAACGAAACGCTTACAGCTCTTACACGAAAAAAGTCTAATACATCAAACCTTCAGTTATTGACCCACATCCGGTCCCCCGCAAAACTGTATGGTCAAATCATGACATCACTTAAGCCACGCCCCCTGACAACAGGAAGTGTAAAGTTTTACGTTGAACGGTCCATATCGGACCCCTGTTACCTAATCAGCGTGGCATTGTGTCCAGTGACCGAAGACATGTTGGTGTAACAAGCATTCCAATACTGTTCGTTTTTGGTGGAGCATGTGGGCGTGGCGACGTGGCGAAGTAAGACATAACGCCATCACCATACGTTTGGTTCTAAAATCCACAGATTTGATCCGAGGAGTACCAAAATCAGTATGATCGATCATTGCCCACCCCTTGAACAGGTGTTTATGCTAATTAGCAAATCGCTACAGAAACGGCTCAAGAGCGCCCCCTAGAAATATTCAAAATACCCTCCGCATTGACCTTAGTTTGACGTAGAATCATGAAATTTGGTACACTTGTCCAACTCACCAAGATGCACAGAAAACCCTCTGGCACCAATGTTGTACGATAAATGGTAAGGCGGCCATTTTGGAACGATGACCAAATTTTCACCCCTTTTTGGCCGTTTACAGCCTCTGCATTTCAACGAACTCCTCCTAGGGATTTCGCTCGATTTGATTCAAACTTGGCCAGTTTCTTTATAAGGCACGGGGGAACAAATGTTATCAAAACTGTGCGTTTTCATGCATGCTGAAGGGGCGGGGCCAGACCTCAAAGTTGGACATCTCGCCATGAAAAACGAAACGCTTACAGCTCTTACACGAAAACTGTCTAATACATCAAACCTTCAGTGATTGACCCACATCCGGTCCCCTGCAAAACTGTATGGTCAAATCATGACATCACTTAAGCCACGCCCCCTGACAACAGGAAGTGTAAAGTTTTACGTTGAACGGTCCATATCGGATCCCTGTTACCTAATCAGCGTGACATTGTATCCAGTCACCGAAGACATGTTGGTGTAACAAGCTTTCCAGCACTGTTCGTTTTGGGTGGAGCAAGTGGGCGTGGTGACGTGGCGAAGTAAGACGTAACGCCGTCACCATACGTTTGGTTCTAAACTCCACAGATTTGATCTGAGGAGTACCAAAATCATTATGATCGATCATTACCCACCCCTTGAACAGGTGTTTATGCTAATTAGCAAATAGCCTCCATAGCGCCCCCTAGATTATTCAAACTGTTGTATCTCAGTGATACATCATCCGATCTGAACCAGATTTATTGTGCATCATCAGTGAGCCCTTGTGGACACATTGATATGGTGGGCTAACATTTGACTCAAGTGCGCCCCCTACATTATTTCTATAGTTATATCTCAGTGATACATCATCCGATCTGAACCAGATTTATTGTGCATCATCAGTGAGCCCTTGTGGACACATTGATATGGTGGGCTAACATATGACTCAAGAGCGCCCCCTACATTATTCAACAGTTATATCTCAGTGATACATCATCCGATCTGAACCAGATTTATTGTGCATCATCAGTGAGCCCTTGTGGACACATTGATAAGGTGGGCTAACATTTGACTCAAGTGCGCCCCCTACATTATTTCTATAGTTATATCTCAGTGATACATCATCCGATCTGAACCAGATTTATTGTGCATCATCAGTGAGCCCTTGTGGACACATTGATATGGTGGGCTAACATATGACTCCAGAGCGCCCCCTAGATTATTCAAACTGTTATATCTCAGTGATACATCATCCGATCTGAACCAGATTTATTGTGATTCATCAGTGAACACTTCTACACACATTGATAATGGTATGTAAATTTTTACTCCATAGCGCCCCCTGTATTATTACTACAGTTATATCTTAGTGATACATTATCCGATCTGCACGAGATTTATTGTGCTTTATCAGTGAACACTTCGACACACATTGATAATGGTATGTAAATTTTTACTCCATAGCGCCCCCTATATTATTACTACAGTTATATCTTAGTGATACATTATCCGATCTGCACGAGATTTATTGTGATTCATCAGTGAACACTTCTATACACATTGATAATGGTATGTAAATTTTTACTCTATAGCGCCCCCTATATTATTACTAGTTAGGCCCGAAGCAGCGAAGCGCTGCAAGGACCTATTGTAATTGTAGTGTTTATTATTATTATTTTTTTTTTATTCTAGTCCCTCTTTAAGTGGCCTTTTGGGGGCTTTATCATATACGAAAACTCACCAAATTTGGCGGACTCGTCAGGACTGGTGAAAAATTACGTATTTTGGGGGTGTGGCAAAAATCGCCACAAAAACGGCTCAAGAGCGCCCCCTAGAAATTTTCAAAATACCCTCCGCATTGACCTTAGTTTGACGTAGAATCATGAAATTTGGTACACTTGTCCAACTCACCAAGATGCACAGAAAACCCTCTGGCACCAATGTTGTACAATAAATGGTAAGGCGGCCATTTTGGAACGATGACCACATTTTCACCCCTTTTTGGCCGTTTACAGCCTCTGCATTTGAACGAACTCCTCCTATGAATTTCGCTCGATTTGGTTCAAACTTGGCCAGTTTCTTCATAAGGCATGGGGGAACAAACGACATCAAAATTGTGCGTTTTCATGAATGCTGAAGGGGCGGGGCCAGACGTCAAAGTTGGACATCTCGCCATGAAAAACGAAACGCTTACAGCTCTTACACGAAAAGAGTCTAATACATCAAACCTTCAGTTATTGACCCACATCCGGTCCCCTGCAAAACTGTATGGTCAAATCATGACATCACTTAAGCCACGCCCCCTGACAACAGGAAGTGTAAAGTTTTACTTTGAAAGGTCCATATCGGACCCGTGTTACCTAATCAGCGTGACATTGTGTCCAGTGACTAAAGACATGTTGGTGTAACAAGCTTTCCAGCACTGTTCGTTTTGGGTGGAGCAAGTGGGCGTGGCGACATGGCGAAGTAAGACGTAACGCCATCACCATACGTTTGGATCTAAAATCCACAGATTTGATCCGAGGAGTACCAAAATCAGTATGATCGATCATTGCCCACCCCTTGAACAGGTGTTTATGCTAATTAGCAAATCGCCACAAAAACGGCTCAAGAGCGCCCCCTAGAAATTTTCAAAATACCCTCCGCATTGACCTTAGTTTGACGTAGAATCATGAAATTTGGTACACTTGTCCAACTCACCAAGATGCACAGAAAACCCTCTGGCACCAATGTTGTACAATAAATGGTAAGGCGGCCATTTTGGAACGATTACCACATTTTCACCCCTTTTTGGCCGTTTACAGCCTCTGCATTTGAACGAACTCCTCCTATGAATTTCGCTCGATTTGGTTCAAACTTGGCCAGTTTCTTCATAAGGCATGGGGGAACAAACGACATCAAAATTGTGCGTTTTCATGAATGCTGAAGGGGCGGGGCCAGACGTCAAAGTTGGACATCTCGCCATGAAAAACGAAACGCTTACAGCTCTTACACGAAAAGAGTCTAATACATCAAACCTTCAGTTATTGACCCACATCCGGTCCCCTGCAAAACTGTATGGTCAAATCATGACATCACTTAAGCCACGCCCCCTGACAACAGGAAGTGTAAAGTTTTACTTTGAAAGGTCCATATCGGACCCGTGTTACCTAATCAGCGTGACATTGTGTCCAGTGACTAAAGACATGTTGGTGTAACAAGCTTTCCAGCACTGTTCGTTTTGGGTGGAGCAAGTGGGCGTGGCGACATGGCGAAGTAAGACGTAACGCCATCACCATACGTTTGGATCTAAAATCCACAGATTTGATCCGAGGAGTACCAAAATCAGTATGATCGATCATTGCCCACCCCTTGAACAGGTGTTTATGCTAATTAGCAAATCGCTACAGAAACGGCTCAAGAGCGCCCCCTAGAAATATTCAAAATACCCTCCGCATTGACCTTAGTTTGACGTAGAATCATGAAATTTGGTACACTTGTCCAACTCACCAAGATGCACAGAAAACTCTCTGGCACCAATGTTGTACGATAAATGGTAAGGCGGCCATTTTGGAACGATGACCAAATTTTCACCCCTTTTTGGCCGTTTACAGCCTCTGCATTTCAACGAACTCCTCCTAGGGATTTCGCTCGATTTGATTCAAACTTGGCCAGTTTCTTTATAAGGCACGGGGGAACAAATGTTATCAAAACTGTGCGTTTTCATGCATGCTGAAGGGGCGGGGCCAGACCTCAAAGTTGGACATCTCGCCATGAAAAACGAAACGCTTACAGCTCTTACACGAAAACTGTCTAATACATCAAACCTTCAGTGATTGACCCACATCCGGTCCCCTGCAAAACTGTATGGTCAAACCATGACATCACTTAAGCCACGCCCCCTGACAACAGGAAGTGTAAAGTTTTACGTTGAACGGTCCATAACGGATCCCTGTTACCTAATCAGCGTGACATTGTATCCAGTCACCGAAGACATGGTGTTGTAACAAACTTTCCAGCACTGTTCGTTTTGGGTGGAGCAAGTGGGCGTGGTGACGTGGCGAAGTAAGACGTAACGCCATCACCATACGTTTGGTTCTAAACTCCACAGATTTGATCTGAGGAGTACCAAAATCATTATGATCGATCATTACCCACCCCTTGAAAAGGTGTTTATGTTAATTAGCAAATAGCCTCCATAGCGCCCCCTAGATTATTCAAACTGTTGTATCTCAGTGATACATCATCCGATCTGAACCAGATTTATTGTGCATCATCAGTGAGCCCTTGTGGACACATTGATATGGTGGGCTAACATTTGACTCAAGTGCGCCCCCTACATTATTTCTATAGTTATATCTCAGTGATACATCATCCGATCTGCACGAGATTTATTATGCTTTATCAGTGAACACTTCGACACACATTGATAATGTTATGTAATTTTTTACTCCATAGCGCCCCCTATATTATTACTACAGTTATATCTTAGTGATACATTATCCAATCTGCACGAGATTTATTATGATTCATCAGTGAACGCTTCTACACACATTCATAATGGTATGTAAATTTTTACTCCATAGCGCCCCCTGTATTATTACTACAGTTATATCTTAGTGATACATTATCCGATCTGCACGAGATTTATTGTGCTTTATCAGTGAACACTTCGACACACATTGATAATGGTATGTAAATTTTTACTCCATAGCGCCCCCTATATTATTACTACAGTTATATCTTAGTGATTTATTATCCGATCTGCACGAGATTTAATGTGATTCATTAGTGAACACTTCTATACACATTGATAATGGTATGTAAATTTTTACTCCATAGCGCCCCCTATATTATTACTACAGTTATATCTTAGTGATACATTATCCAATCTGCACGAGATTTATTATGATTCATCAGTGAACGCTTCTACACACATTCATAATGGTATGTAAATTTTTACTCCATAGCGCCCCCTGTATTATTACTACAGTTATATCTTAGTGATACATTATCCGATCTGCACGAGATTTATTGTGCTTTATCAGTGAACACTTCGACACACATTGATAATGGTATGTAAATTTTTACTCCATAGCGCCCCCTATATTATTACTACAGTTATATCTTAGTGATACATTATCCGATCTGCACGAGATTTAATGTGATTCATTAGTGAACACTTCTATACACATTGATAATGGTATGTAAATTTTTACTCCATAGCGCCCCCTATATTATTACTACAGTTATATCTTAGTGATACATTATCCAATCTGCACGAGATTTATTATGATTCATCAGTGAACGCTTCTACACACATTCATAATGGTATGTAAATTTTTACTCCATAGCGCCCCCTGTATTATTACTACAGTTATATCTTAGTGATACATTATCCGATCTGCACGAGATTTATTGTGCTTTATCAGTGAACACTTCGACACACATTGATAATGGTATGTAAATTTTTACTCCATAGCGCCCCCTATATTATTACTACAGTTATATCTTAGTGATACATTATCCGATCTGCACGAGATTTAATGTGATTCATTAGTGAACACTTCTATACACATTGATAATGGTATGTAAATTTTTACTCCATAGCGCCCCCTATATTATTACTACAGTTATATCTTAGTGATACATTATCCAATCTGCACGAGATTTATTATGATTCATCAGTGAACGCTTCTACACACATTCATAATGGTATGTAAATTTTTACTCCATAGCGCCCCCTGTATTATTACTACAGTTATATCTTAGTGATACATTATCCGATCTGCACGAGATTTATTGTGCTTTATCAGTGAACACTTCGACACACATTGATAATGGTATGTAAATTTTTACTCCATAGCGCCCCCTATATTATTACTACAGTTATATCTTAGTGATACATTATCCGATCTGCACGAGATTTAATGTGATTCATTAGTGAACACTTCTATACACATTGATAATGGTATGTAAATTTTTACTCCATAGCGCCCCCTATATTATTACTACAGTTATATCTTAGTGATACATTATCCGATCTGCACGAGATTTATTATGATTCATCAGTGAACACTTCTACACACATTCATAATGGTATGTAAATTTTTACTCCATAGCGCCCCCTATATTATTACTACAGTTATATCTTAGTGATACATTATCCGATCTGCACGAGATTTAATGTGATTCATCAGTGAACACTTCTATACACATTGATAATGTTATGTAATTTTTTACTCCATAGCGCCCCCTATATTATTACTACAGTTATATCTTAGTGATACATTATCCGATCTGCACGAGATTTATTATGATTCATCAGTGAACACTTCTACACACATTCATAATGATATGTAAATTTTTACTCCATAGCGCCCCCTGTATTATTACTACAGTTATATCTTAGTGATACATTATCCGATCTGCACGAGATTTATTGTGCTTTATCAGTGAACACTTCGACACACATTGATAATGGTATGTAAATTTTTACTCCATAGCGCCCCCTATATTATTACTACAGTTATATCTCAGTGATACATCATCCGATCTGAACCAGATTTATTGTGCATCATCAGTGAGCCCTTGTGGACACATTGATATGGTGGGCTAACATTTGACTCAAGTGCGCCCCCTACATTATTTCTATAGTTATATCTCAGTGATACATCATCCGATCTGAACCAGATTTATTGTGCATCATCAGTGAGCCCTTGTGGACACATTGATATGGTGGGCTAACATATGACTCCAGAGCGCCCCCTAGATTATTCAAACTGTTATATCTCAGTGATACATCATCCGATCTGAACCATATTTATTTATCATCATCAGTGAGCCCTTGTGGACACATTGATATGGTGGGCTAACATTTGACTCAAGTGCGCCCCCTACATTACTTCTATAGTTATATCTAAGTGATACATCATCCGATCTGAACCAGATTTATTGTGCGTGTGCACCCCTGGTGCGGAGTAGACACGAGAGACTTCGAAATGGCGACCGAGCGGACGAGCTGGAGCTCGCGCGGTCGCCTCAATAAGGTCCGAGCGGCGCTAAGCTGCGAGGGCCTCAACGCCGCTTGCGGCTTTAATTAGGCCCGAAGCAGCGAAGCGCTGCAAGGCCTATTGTAATTGTAGTGTTTATTATTTTTTTATTAGGCCCGAAGCAGCGAAGCGCTGCAAGGACCTATTGTAATTGTAGTGTTTATTATTATTTATTTTTTTTTTTTATTCTAGTCCCTCTTTAAGTGGCCTTTTGGGGGCTTTATCATATACGAAAACTCACCAAATTTGGCGGACTCGTCAGGACTGGTGAAAAATTACGTATTTTGGGGGCGTGGCAAAAATCGCCACAGAAACGGCTCAAGAGCGCCCCCTAGAAATTTTCAAAATACCCTCCGCATTGACCTTAGTTTGACGTAGAATCATGAAATTTGGTACACTTGTCCAACTCACCAAGATGCACAGAAAACCCTCTGGCACCAATGTTGTACAATAAATGGTAAGGCGGCCATTTTGGAACGATGACCAAATTTTCACCCCTTTTTGGCCGTTTACAGCCTCCGCATTTGAACGAACTCCTCCTATGAATTTCGCTCGATTTGGTTCAAACTTGGCCAGTTTCTTCATAAGGCACGGGGGAACAAACGATATCAAAATTGTGCGTTTTCATGAATGCTGAAGGGGCGGGGCCAGACGTCAAAGTTGGACATCTCGCCATGAAAAACGAAACGCTTACAGCTCTTACACGAAAAGAGTCTAATACATCAAACCTTCAGTTATTGACCCACATCCGGTCCCCTGCAAAACTGTATGGTCAAATCATGACATCACTTAAGCCACGCCCCCTGACAACAGGAAGTGTAAAGTTTTACTTTGAAAGGTCCATATCGGACCCGTGTTACCTAATCAGCGTGACATTGTGTCCAGTGACTAAAGACATGTTGGTGTAACAAGCTTTCCAGCACTGTTCGTTTTGGGTGGAGCAAGTGGGCGTGGCGACATGGCGAAGTAAGACGTAACGCCATCACCATACGTTTGGATCTAAAATCCACAGATTTGATCCGAGGAGTACCAAAATCAGTATGATCGATCATTGCCCACCCCTTGAACAGGTGTTTATGCTAATTAGCAAATCGCTACAGAAACGGCTCAAGAGCGCCCCCTAGAAATATTCAAAATACCCTCCGCATTGACCTTAGTTTGACGTAGAATCATGAAATTTGGTACACTTGTCCAACTCACCAAGATGCACAGAAAACTCTCTGGCACCAATGTTGTACGATAAATGGTAAGGCGGCCATTTTGGAACGATGACCAAATTTTCACCCCTTTTTGGCCGTTTACAGCCTCTGCATTTCAACGAACTCCTCCTAGGGATTTCGCTCGATTTGATTCAAACTTGGCCAGTTTCTTTATAAGGCACGGGGGAACAAATGTTATCAAAACTGTGCGTTTTCATGCATGCTGAAGGGGCGGGGCCAGACCTCAAAGTTGGACATCTCGCCATGAAAAACGAAACGCTTACAGCTCTTACACGAAAACTGTCTAATACATCAAACCTTCAGTGATTGACCCACATCCGGTCCCCTGCAAAACTGTATGGTCAAATCATGACATCACTTAAGCCACGCCCCCTGACAACAGGAAGTGTAAAGTTTTACGTTGAACGGTCCATAACGGATCCCTGTTACCTAATCAGCGTGACATTGTATCCAGTCACCGAAGACATGGTGTTGTAACAAACTTTCCAGCACTGTTCGTTTTGGGTGGAGCAAGTGGGCGTGGTGACGTGGCGAAGTAAGACGTAACGCCATCACCATACGTTTGGTTCTAAACTCCACAGATTTGATCTGAGGAGTACCAAAATCATTATGATCGATCATTACCCACCCCTTGAAAAGGTGTTTATGTTAATTAGCAAATAGCCTCCATAGCGCCCCCTAGATTATTCAAACTGTTGTATCTCAGTGATACATCATCCGATCTGAACCAGATTTATTGTGCATCATCAGTGAGCCCTTGTGGACACATTGATATGGTGGGCTAACATTTGACTCAAGTGCGCCCCCTACATTATTTCTATAGTTATATCTCAGTGATACATCATCCGATCTGCACGAGATTTATTATGCTTTATCAGTGAACACTTCGACACACATTGATAATGTTATGTAATTTTTTACTCCATAGCGCCCCCTATATTATTACTACAGTTATATCTTAGTGATACATTATCCAATCTGCACGAGATTTATTATGATTCATCAGTGAACGCTTCTACACACATTCATAATGGTATGTAAATTTTTACTCCATAGCGCCCCCTGTATTATTACTACAGTTATATCTTAGTGATACATTATCCGATCTGCACGAGATTTATTGTGCTTTATCAGTGAACACTTCGACACACATTGATAATGGTATGTAAATTTTTACTCCATAGCGCCCCCTATATTATTACTACAGTTATATCTTAGTGATTTATTATCCGATCTGCACGAGATTTAATGTGATTCATTAGTGAACACTTCTATACACATTGATAATGGTATGTAAATTTTTACTCCATAGCGCCCCCTATATTATTACTACAGTTATATCTTAGTGATACATTATCCAATCTGCACGAGATTTATTATGATTCATCAGTGAACGCTTCTACACACATTCATAATGGTATGTAAATTTTTACTCCATAGCGCCCCCTGTATTATTACTACAGTTATATCTTAGTGATACATTATCCGATCTGCACGAGATTTATTGTGCTTTATCAGTGAACACTTCGACACACATTGATAATGGTATGTAAATTTTTACTCCATAGCGCCCCCTATATTATTACTACAGTTATATCTTAGTGATACATTATCCGATCTGCACGAGATTTAATGTGATTCATTAGTGAACACTTCTATACACATTGATAATGGTATGTAAATTTTTACTCCATAGCGCCCCCTATATTATTACTACAGTTATATCTTAGTGATACATTATCCAATCTGCACGAGATTTATTATGATTCATCAGTGAACGCTTCTACACACATTCATAATGGTATGTAAATTTTTACTCCATAGCGCCCCCTGTATTATTACTACAGTTATATCTTAGTGATACATTATCCGATCTGCACGAGATTTATTGTGCTTTATCAGTGAACACTTCGACACACATTGATAATGGTATGTAAATTTTTACTCCATAGCGCCCCCTATATTATTACTACAGTTATATCTTAGTGATACATTATCCGATCTGCACGAGATTTAATGTGATTCATTAGTGAACACTTCTATACACATTGATAATGGTATGTAAATTTTTACTCCATAGCGCCCCCTATATTATTACTACAGTTATATCTTAGTGATACATTATCCAATCTGCACGAGATTTATTATGATTCATCAGTGAACACTTCTACACACATTCATAATGGTATGTAAATTTTTACTCCATAGCGCCCCCTATATTATTACTACAGTTATATCTTAGTGATACATTATCCGATCTGCACGAGATTTATTGTGCTTTATCAGTGAACACTTCGACACACATTGATAATGGTATGTAAAATTTTACTCCATAAGTGCGCCCCCTACATTATTTCTATAGTTATATCTCAGTGATACATCATCCGATCTGAACCAGATTTATTGTGCATCATCAGTGAGCCCTTGTGGACACATTGATATGGTGGGCTAACATATGACTCCAGAGCGCCCCCTAGATTATTCAAACTGTTATATCTCAGTGATACATCATCCGATCTGAACCATATTTATTTATCATCATCAGTGAGCCCTTGTGGACACATTGATATGGTGGGCTAACATTTGACTCAAGTGCGCCCCCTACATTACTTCTATAGTTATATCTAAGTGATACATCATTCGATCTGAACCAGATTTATTGTGCGTGTGCACTCCTGGTGCGGAGTAGACACGAGAGACTTCGAAATGGCGACCGAGCGGACGAGCTGGAGCTCGCGCGGTCGCCTCAATAAGGTCCGAGCGGCGCTAAGCTGCGAGGGCCTCAACGCCGCTTGCGGCTTTAATTAGGCCCGAAGCAGCGAAGCGCTGCAAGGACCTATTGTAATTGTACTGTTTATTATTTTTATTTTTTTTTTTTTCTTCCGCCAAAAGAAGTGGTTTTGGGCCTTATCATATATGAAAACTCACCAAATTTGGCGGACTCGTCAGGACTGGTGAAAAATTACGTATTTTGGGGGCGTGGCAAAAATCGCCACAGAAACGGCTCAAGAGCGCCCCCTAGAAATTTTCAAAATACCCTCCGCATTGACCTTAGTTTGACGTAGAATCATGAAATTTGGTACACTTGTCCAACTCACCAAGATGCACAGAAAACCCTCTGGCACCAATGTTGTACAATAAATGGTAAGGCGGCCATTTTGGAACGATGACCAAATTTTCACCCCTTTTTGGCCGTTTACAGCCTCCGCATTTGAACGAACTCCTCCTATGAATTTCGCTCGATTTGGTTCAAACTTGGCCAGTTTCTTCATAAGGCACGGGGGAACAAACGATATCAAAATTGTGCGTTTTCATGAATGCTGAAGGGGCGGGGCCAGACGTCAAAGTTGGACATCTCGCCATGAAAAACGAAACGCTTACAGCTCTTACACGAAAAAAGTCTAATACATCAAACCTTCAGTTATTGACCCACATCCGGTCCCCCGCAAAACTGTATGGTCAAATCATGACATCACTTAAGCCACGCCCCCTGACAACAGGAAGTGTAAAGTTTTACGTTGAACGGTCCATATCGGACCCCTGTTACCTAATCAGCGTGGCATTGTGTCCAGTGACCGAAGACATGTTGGTGTAACAAGCATTCCAATACTGTTCGTTTTTGGTGGAGCATGTGGGCGTGGCGACGTGGCGAAGTAAGACATAACGCCATCACCATACGTTTGGTTCTAAAATCCACAGATTTGATCCGAGGAGTACCAAAATCAGTATGATCGATCATTGCCCACCCCTTGAACAGGTGTTTATGCTAATTAGCAAATCGCTACAGAAACGGCTCAAGAGCGCCCCCTAGAAATATTCAAAATACCCTCCGCATTGACCTTAGTTTGACGTAGAATCATGAAATTTGGTACACTTGTCCAACTCACCAAGATGCACAGAAAACCCTCTGGCACCAATGTTGTACGATAAATGGTAAGGCGGCCATTTTGGAACGATGACCAAATTTTCACCCCTTTTTGGCCGTTTACAGCCTCTGCATTTCAACGAACTCCTCCTAGGGATTTCGCTCGATTTGATTCAAACTTGGCCAGTTTCTTTATAAGGCACGGGGGAACAAATGTTATCAAAACTGTGCGTTTTCATGCATGCTGAAGGGGCGGGGCCAGACCTCAAAGTTGGACATCTCGCCATGAAAAACGAAACGCTTACAGCTCTTACACGAAAACTGTCTAATACATCAAACCTTCAGTGATTGACCCACATCCGGTCCCCTGCAAAACTGTATGGTCAAATCATGACATCACTTAAGCCACGCCCCCTGACAACAGGAAGTGTAAAGTTTTACGTTGAACGGTCCATAACGGATCCCTGTTACCTAATCAGCGTGACATTGTATCCAGTCACCGAAGACATGGTGGTGTAACAAGCTTTCCAGCACTGTTCGTTTTGGGTGGAGCAAGTGGGCGTGGTGACGTGGCGAAGTAAGACGTAACGCCGTCACCATACGTTTGGTTCTAAACTCCACAGATTTGATCTGAGGAGTACCAAAATCATTATGATCGATCATTACCCACCCCTTGAAAAGGTGTTTATGTTAATTAGCAAATAGCCTCCATAGCGCCCCCTAGATTATTCAAACTGTTGTATCTCAGTGATACATCATCCGATCTGAACCAGATTTATTGTGCATCATCAGTGAGCCCTTGTGGACACATTGATATGGTGGGCTAACATTTGACTCAAGTGCGCCCCCTACATTATTTCTATAGTTATATCTCAGTGATACATCATCCGATCTGCACGAGATTTATTATGCTTTATCAGTGAACACTTCGACACACATTGATAATGTTATGTAATTTTTTACTCCATAGCGCCCCCTATATTATTACTACAGTTATATCTTAGTGATACATTATCCAATCTGCACGAGATTTATTATGATTCATCAGTGAACGCTTCTACACACATTCATAATGGTATGTAAATTTTTACTCCATAGCGCCCCCTGTATTATTACTACAGTTATATCTTAGTGATACATTATCCGATCTGCACGAGATTTATTGTGCTTTATCAGTGAACACTTCGACACACATTGATAATGGTATGTAAATTTTTACTCCATAGCGCCCCCTATATTATTACTACAGTTATATCTTAGTGATACATTATCCGATCTGCACGAGATTTAATGTGATTCATTAGTGAACACTTCTATACACATTGATAATGGTATGTAAATTTTTACTCCATAGCGCCCCCTATATTATTACTACAGTTATATCTTAGTGATACATTATCCGATCTGCACGAGATTTATTATGATTCATCAGTGAACACTTCTACACACATTCATAATGGTATGTAAATTTTTACTCCATAGCGCCCCCTATATTATTACTACAGTTATATCTTAGTGATACATTATCCGATCTGCACGAGATTTAATGTGATTCATCAGTGAACACTTCTATACACATTGATAATGTTATGTAATTTTTTACTCCATAGCGCCCCCTATATTATTACTACAGTTATATCTTAGTGATACATTATCCGATCTGCACGAGATTTATTATGATTCATCAGTGAACACTTCTACACACATTCATAATGATATGTAAATTTTTACTCCATAGCGCCCCCTGTATTATTACTACAGTTATATCTTAGTGATACATTATCCGATCTGCACGAGATTTATTGTGCTTTATCAGTGAACACTTCGACACACATTGATAATGGTATGTAAATTTTTACTCCATAGCGCCCCCTATATTATTACTACAGTTATATCTCAGTGATACATCATCCGATCTGAACCAGATTTATTGTGCATCATCAGTGAGCTCTTGTGGACACATTGATATGGTGGGCTAACATTTGACTCAAGTGCGCCCCCTACATTATTTCTATAGTTATATCTCAGTGATACATCATCCGATCTGAACCAGATTTATTGTGCATCATCAGTGAGCCCTTGTGGACACATTGATATGGTGGGCTAACATATGACTCCAGAGCGCCCCCTAGATTATTCAAACTGTTATATCTCAGTGATACATTATCCGATCTGAACCATATTTATTTATCATCATCAGTGAGCCCTTGTGGACACATTGATATGGTGGGCTAACATTTGACTCAAGTGCGCCCCCTACATTACTTCTATAGTTATATCTAAGTGATACATCATTCGATCTGAACCAGATTTATTGTGCGTGTGCACTCCTGGTGCGGAGTAGACACGAGAGACTTTGAAATGGCGACCGAGCGGACGAGCTGGAGCTCGCGCGGTCGCCTCAATAAGGTCCGAGCGGCGCTAAGCTGCGAGGGCCTCAACGCCGCTTGCGGCTTTAATTTTTTTTATTTTTATTCTTCCCCCAAAAGAAGTGGCATTTTGGGGGCTTTATCATATATGAAAACTCACCAAATTTGGCAGACTCGTCAGGACTGGTGAAAAATTACATATTTTGGGGGCGTGGCAAAAATTGCCACAGAAACGGCTCAAGAGCGCCCCCTAGAAATATTCAAAATACCCTCCGCATGACCTTAGTTTGACGTAGAATCATGAAATTTGGTACACTTGTCCAACTCACCAAGATGTACAGAAAACCCTCTGGCACCAACGTTGTACAATAAACGGGAAGGCGGCCATTTTGGAACGATGACCAAATTTTCACCCCTTTTTGGCCGTTTACAGCCTCCGCATTTGAACGAACTCCTCCTATGAATTTCGCTCGATTTGGTTCAAACTTGGCCAGTTTCTTCATAAGGCACGGGGGAACAAACGATATCAAAATTGTGCGTTTTCATGAATGCTGAAGGGGCGGGGCCAGACGTCAAAGTTGGACATCTCGCCATGAAAAACGAAACGCTTACAGCTCTTACACGAAAAAAGTCTAATACATCAAACCTTCAGTTATTGACCCACATCCGGTCCCCCGCAAAACTGTATGGTCAAATCATGACATCACTTAAGCCACGCCCCCTGACAACAGGAAGTGTAAAGTTTTACGTTGAACGGTCCATATCGGACCC